>JAUEKR010073263.1:0-10351 GCA_031762895.1 Corambe burchi
TATTGTTTTGGAGGGTTAGGGTTAGGGGAATCTGGTAGGGTTTATCAAACCCTACCCCAACCCCAACCCAACCCTAAACATATTCCTAAACCCTACCAGATTCCCCTAGCCCTAACCCTCCAAAACAATAGACCTCTATAAAGTCTTGAGGCTTGAGGGAAATAACGAAGAAGTGCCGAGTTAGAGAGCATCGGCATCAGCAGTCAGTGTCATCAGTGTTGCAGTTTCAGTTTCAGTGTTATAGTTATTGATTATTGATATGATATCTGTCTGATATTGATAGGAGTTATCGAAGGAGTTGAAACATAGAGACCAGTTTGTTTTCAGGTCAGTAGTGCATTTGAATTTGACATTTGACATTCAAATCTTAAATCATGTCTAGATAGACCTATCTCTATCTATTACCTTGTTTTATCTCCTGATAATTGCAGCACTAAAAATAAAACTAAAACCTCTTTCAACATTTAGCATGACCGGGTCATGCAAAAAAAACCTCAATCAATCACCATGGCCGTGTGCCATGCAAACCCTAGATGATAACTATGGACATGGATTGCCCTCGTGCTTACCCAAACCGATCGTCATGTGGATGGGCCATTTGCAGGCCCAAACTGATGGTGAATTTATTCATTGTTCGCATTTTTTTTTTCACCATTGATTGTTTATTCCATGTTTTTGTTTGTCTTTTCCTGCAGACTACAGCCAGTATGCTTGGAGCACGGCTGATTCTTACCAAGATCAACCACCTCAGCAATCACAAGATCCATCATTATCTCAATACAGTCAAACAAATGATCTGTCGCAGACACATAATTACCAAAGCATTGATCAGTATTCAGCGTCATCTTACTCTCAGCCACAGCAATCACAACATGGATACCAATATGATAACAGTGGTAAGGTCATATTATCTCTATCATTGTTTACATTTTATCAGAAGTGTGTATTTGCATGATTTTTCCAAAATTCAGGGTTTTGTTATTGCTGAGGGCTGAGGATAAAAATCTTTTTTTTTTTTGCTCGAGATCAAGTAGGACATGCATTAGATCTAAATATGTTGTATACAAGACATTCAGTGACTAGAAAGACTTGACGACAGACCAGCGACCTTATCAAATGACATTGATGTGATCTATTTTATTCTATTCTGTGACACAATTCCAAAGTTATAAGGTTGTGTCCATCTCTATGTAAAAGTTACATAGGGTCCTTATTATACATTTCTCTCTCTCTCTCTCTCTCTCTCTCTCTCTCTCCCTACCCCTCCCCGTCATGTAAATTGATTTCCTGTTCTTTTGATTAGCTTTGAAAAGTAAGACCTAGTATAGAAACTTTTTATTATTGCTTTCATGTATCTATAATCTCTGCCTATAAATCAATATTATTTTGCTTTTAATTTTAGCAAAGAAGAAAATATTTATATAAGTTGTTTTTTTCTTTTTTTTTTCTTTTTACTATCACAGGTAACTACAGTTTTTCCACATCATCCACATCACATTACCAGTCTCAAGCAGAGCCGACATCTGCTGCGTACCAGTATTCAGACACTTATCAGCAGCAACCTGCTCCAGTTAGTGATAGCACCGCTAATCCCACCCCTGATGTCAACTCATACGACTACACCCAAGTAGTCGATTACGGCTCATCGTACACGCCAGACAATCAGTTTTACTCTGCAAATGACAGCACTTACGCTCCGCTTGGCAGCGGGACTGAGGCCGCCTCATATAGTACTCCAGTACAATTGGATAATAACCACGGTTACGCGACTTATGACAACAGCACCGGTACATATGGTACGCCCACCGATTACGTCAATCAGGACACTAATAATAGTTCCATACCTGCAGCCTCTCCCTCAAACTCATACTTCCCTGGAAAAGATGATGGTGGTTATAACCAAGGCTACTATGATTCCAATTCCACTTATGACAACAGTTATCTCTCCTCAAATGTTGGCAGTTCGTCTGTGACTGGCTATTCACAGCCCTATAAGAGTGGAGACGGTGGTGGGGGGTCTTTCAGTAGTCCTCCGTTGGAACGCTCCAGTCAAAACTATGGTGGCTACTCTTCTTCCTACGGCCGCTCCCCTCAAGATAAAGGTCACGACACGACCTTCAGCTCTGGCTGGGGCCGTGGAGACACATCTTCATATTCATCCAATGGCCAATTGTCTCGTAATTCATCGTCGGCGTACAACTCTTATAACAACAACAGCACAGCAAACTATAAAAATCCGACAATAAGTCAGAATAATTTTGCAGACTCCGGAAAAGACCGTTATAATCGTGGCAGGGGTGGCACAAGTTTCTCTAATAATCGCTACGAAAGTCGATCAAGAGGTGGTGAATCTGGTTCGAACTACAATCAGTCCAGTCCTCGGGGTGTGTATGGTTCTAATTCCAACATGTCCTCTTCTTCTACTCGAACAACTGGCTATAGTCCTAGTAGCGACAGGTCCAGTTCCCGCGGTGGTTTTGCTTCTAATACTAATAATGATTGGTCCAACTCTCGTGGAGGCTATAGTGCCAGTAGTGATCGTTCCAACTCTCGTGGCGGCTACGGTACAAATTCCAACTCTCGGGGTAGTCGGGGATCTTACGGTGGTAATTCTTTCAATAACACCAGCGGCAGCTCTTTTGGAAACCAAAGAGGAACGGCAAGGGGTGGGTCTGCTCGAGGCGGTCAGTTCCGAGGTAGAGGGGGTTCCGATTCTTCTTTCAGAGGAGGATCAGAAGGAGGTAGAGGAGGATACCAGTCAAGAGGCAACTTATCCAGATCTGTGGATGACTCCAGGTCATTTTCCCAGAATAGTTCGCAGTTTTCCAGTGGCGGGAAGCAACAGCAGCAATTATCTGGAAAACCCACTGCATCTCCTCAAGGTGGGAATTTGAAGCAGTCGCCATCTGTTTCATCCCCTGTCAAGAAAGACCCTTTAATGAAAACTCCGTCCCGCCCTCAAGACAAACTGCTCAATGAGATTGAGGAAAAGGAGAGGGTGAAGAAGGAGGAGAAAAAGCGTCTACAGGCTGACGAGAAGTCACAGGCTGATAGGGCACGCAAAGCTGCAGAAGAGGCTCGTCTGAATGAAGAGGCTGCCCAGAAGAGAATCTTGGAAGAGGCGAGAGATAAAGCTTTGGAAGCAGCGAAAAAGATTGCTGCGTCAAAGGTTTCCGCCATGACGCCTGATGAGCTTGCGAAAGAGGAGGAAATACAGCGGAAAATACGCGATTCGGTCGTCGTGGTTGACCCTGTCAAAGAGTTTACGCTCCTGACCTCTGGCGACGCTGCCAAGGAGATTGAGATGTCCGACAAATTGCGAGAATTGTTGAAGACTCTGACGACCGACGCCGCTTGCCGGCTGTGCAACTTGAAGATGGTGGGCCCCCACATGGCGCCCATGCACTACAATGGCAAGAATCACGTGAAGAAGGTGCGAACTTTTGTCCAGACCAATGGAAGGTCAGCAGGTTTCAACATGGACGAGACACCTGTCAAGAGCGAAGAGCAGAAAGCAGCGGAAGAAGCCGAAGAGGCAAAGAAGAAAGCTGAAGAGGAAGCTGAAGTAGAGGTTAGTGAGATAAATGTGGTTGTTTGTTTTAGAGTTAGATTCAATCTTATTTGGCTAAATAGTTTTCTTTTTTCCCTTTTTTTTTGCGAGTGTTATTCTACGTTTTATAGTTTTATGTTGTTATTTGGTGTGTTGTCTTTTTATTTCTTTACAAATTACGGGAACGGTTTGATGGTTGGATTGATGAGGTGTATGTTGTTTCCGTTTGAATATTTTTAGATTTAGCCGTCTGAGGTTTACCAGGTTTCCACTGTGTACAGTGAAGTGTGAAGGCGTTGTACCACCTTCTGTTGTGTAGCCATTAATTCTCGACACCAGCGGCTCACTAATGGTGTTGATGCGCTATTTATTGTGTTGTTATATCGTTTTACTGCTATTCTTTTTAAAAAGCCTGATTTGTGATGGTTGTGATATATATGCTGTATAATTATGATGGAATTTTCACTGTGTATTATTATACATTTATTCATTTATATGAATAGTATATATTGACAGTGAAACCTCTCTTTGACTTAATGGGAATATTTTTTAACTCAGCACTGGTGTCAGTGTCCAAGTTAGTGTGGTTTCATCCTTGCAGTTAAAAACTTTACTCTCACCAATACTGTTGTATGAAAAATATACTTATTATTATTATTCGTTATTCATTGTAATAGGTTCTCTGTTAAAAGGTGCTGCCTGTTTATTAGAAGACCAATGTAGTGTTAAGGAGTATAATTAGAATTATTGTTCTTTGCTGCTGATTCACAGTAAATAATTTTTTTTTCCTTACCAGGAGGTTGATGAAAACAAATACTGCAAACTTTGCAAAGTGTCTTTCCCACACAAAAGTCAGTCTGAGATGCACTACAAGGGGAAGAATCACGCCAAGAAAGTGAAAAGTCTTGCCGCCAGGTATAGTCTTCTAAAAGGCTCTTTTTTATTCAATCCACATTATTCATCCATGAAGGGAAATTGGTCCTTTATTATTTTTTTTTTTTCATCATAAATCGAGCCTCACTAGAGTTCAACGGGGCTATCATAATTAGTGTTAATAATCTTACTCAAGGGTTAACCACGATGCCTCTTCCGAGGTTTGAACACAAACCCCATCGCTCCGCTGTCCAATGCTTTAACCACTTGGTGACAGTGACAATACAATGTCTAGTAACTTGAGTAACAGTTATTGGATTGTCATTGAAACGATTTAAGACTTCGATGTAGAAACCTTATGTAGCATATGTTTTAAATCTTTACTGAGAAGTATTACTAGCATAATAAATGATTTACCTAGAATAATCAGGCATAACACAGAATCTATTTTAAAGGTTTCTAATTTTATATCTCTTGTTGTTAATATTATTATTGATAATTTTATTTTGAGAAAAGCATTAGTTAATGAATATATATATATATATATATATATAATTCTAATAGATGTGTGTGTGTGGTGGGGGGGAGGGCTTAGACTGTGTGTTGTCATTGAAGCTTTGTTTGTTAGATTTGTTTTCTTACCTTTATTAATCATTTATTTGTTGTTTTTGCTTTCAGTGAAGCAGTTTTTGAGTGCAAGATTTGCGTGGTGAGTGTGATGAACCAGGAGCACTTGGATGCTCACCTCAATGGGGCACGGCACAAACAACAGCTCAAGAAAAACAACACTGGTGAGTTTTGTTTCATCTTTGTGTTTTACAGGGATGTTTTGAGTCCGCAGCTGCATGAAAAACATCAAATAATAGAATTTGCGGATACGTCGCTCTGCCTTGGCACGGCAGCATGGATTGGGCTGTATGTATGTTTAGGGTGAATTTGTCTTTCTTTACTTTCTTCACTCATTATTGTTATGTGAGACTGAGAGCCAGTATTGACTGCTTTAACTAATCAAAACAAGAAATAGGGTGTAAAAATACAATTTGTTTTGTTGTTTTTTTCTTTCACAGCAAACCAAATTCAATTGAGCCGCCTGCATTTCTTGTCATAATGGCTATATTTATTGTTAAAAATGTATACAGTATAAAGTGTAACAACCAAACTTTTTAGAATCTGCTTTGCACATTGCATAAAGTATCATTTGTTTTGTCTATCCACAGAGAATATAAGAGGCAGGGGAGGTTACTACACCCATCCAGGAAGAGGCGGCATGGGCTGGGGCGAAAATGGCAATTGGAAATCTTCTGCGCCTGGAGGTGGAGGGAATGGCAATCAAGGATTTGAACAGTGAGTTGCTGTGTGCTTTGCTATGTTACTATTTATTACTTTGTGGGCTAAACACTGAATAAACTAAATTGAATTGAATTTATTACTTTAGGCACGAATTACAGCCGACTATATTTGTGGGGATGTTGTCGGGGAGATGAGAAAAATACAATTATTACTATTACCACAAAAGTTAGCTGCAACCGTTGTACTGTAATTAGTGTTGTGGTTAACAGGCTGTTTTGTGATAATATGATCCCTACAAACGAAGTCGCCTATACTGTTTAACTTTTTCTTTTCCCTTTTTTCTACTGCAGTTTTTTTTAATGAGGCGGGTCTGGCGTCTCTGGACGGAAAAATGTCGGGTTTGAAACCCACCACTTAAATATATCCTTGTGTCTTTATGAAAGTCACTTAATACACCTTCCCCACCCCCAACTTTTATGCTAAAACATCTGGTAGTTTGCTTTATATATAATGGGAATAAGTGCCAGTGTCACGAAGCCTTGTGGTCTAATAACAAAATACCAAAGAGTTTATCCTTTGGACTTATTTAAATTCTTCTCTTTAGAAATTTGTTTTTTTTATATCTAGATAAATCCATCAATTCTCTCTTTGTATAGTTGAATAAACTTGTATTGATACCACTGGTGTGGGGGGAAGGATCGTTTCAACGGCCACAATCGTTGTCGCTTATATTAGGGTCGCTCTAGAAAAAGATATCTCTAAAAGTGAATTCAACTATATTAATAATTGGATTTTCTTTAAGATTTTTGGCATTGTTCATTAGTTCATGCAAAATATACAGAGAGATTTATCTACAGTGGAACTCGGATATAATGAAAACTTTGTTCCAGACAAAAATCGATATATCCGAGCTCTCGCTGTTCCCAATATCCAAGTCCAAGGATACAATCTTAATGGGGGGAGGGGGGAACCGGTGATTTGAAAATGTCTTGTTGTTTCCGATGCTGTTAAACATGAAATACCGCTGTATTGCTAGCAGTCTTTTTCTTCATTTGTTTCTCAGATCCATCAAAACTATTTTATATGTATATATGCAATAAGTGATAACCATGCCGATGTCATTTCCTTATGCTGTTTTGTTTTTGTTCATTCACAGGGGTCAAATTGGAGGCAGGGGGAGAGGACGGGGCCGTGGAGGTAGGAGATTTAACAGATTTTTAGTTTTCAATTTTGTTCGATGTTAATTTTTATATTGCAGCAGTTTCTGTATTGGTGCCTAATTTCATGGGGAAGTGCTGGTCGCTACATGTGACGACTTACCATTAATACTTGTGATAGTCGTTGTGAACAATATAATGGGCACTCATACAGATACTACTGAAATTTTTTTTTTAAATAATCTCTGTGTTCGTTATTCTCTAATTTGTTATTAATTCACATTGTAATCTATGTTTTTCTTGAATTTAAATAAATGTTAATTTTCTCATAAAGAAGGCGTAGTATTCATTTGGTTCTGAAATTTTTCCTTCTAATATCGCCCCTTTATTATATCTTCATTATTTTGATCCATATTGGATGATATTATCGGAGGGGGTTCAAGTTATCAATTCTTATTTGAGAACAGAGTAATATGAAAATATCTAAGGGCATAGACTGTGTAAAATATGCTACTTATAGAGTCTTCAGCAAATTCTCAGCGTAATGGATTTTAAAAACAATAGCAGATTTTACAATGACAAATACTTTATTAATAATTGACAAGCTGTGTGTTATTAGGTTTAAGTTATACTTTTTATCAATTGTCCTAAATTTTCTAATATCATTCATGGTGATACTTATGATTAACTTGAAGATTTTAATACCAAGAGTACTTTACAATGGTTTGAACCTATAATAAATGTAATAAAATGTGATTAATTGCTTTTTAGCTTGTCACAATCCATGGTTTCGAGAATATATCTTTTTCTTGATAAGCTCCCCTATCCTTTTTTTTATTTAACTATTGTTTTTTAAGTTTATTACTAATTCTTTCATTTTAACTTTTTGATAATTCGAATGTATTTTTTTTTTTTTTTTTGTTAAGATGACTAACTAAACTAACGTTGATTTGTTTGTTTTTTTTCTTCTTGTTCTTTCATTTCACTCACGTCCTCCATCCTCCTGTGATGATGCAGGTTTCAAGCGACCTACTGATTACAATGGTTTTGGTTCATTTGGGAAACGTGGTCGCTTTTAGCACTGGAGATATAGAAGATGAAATAAAACACCCATCAAAGATTAGTCAATTTTGACTGGATTTGTGCAAGAATCTGTTTTTCGGTTTATGTCGTTAATCAGGGGATCATGTTATTGTTGTTATTTTCTTTGGTTGGCTGGATCAATGATTCAGTCACTCAGAACACTGAACCGTTGTCAACTTATTTTTTCAACTTCGTGCAAAGTGCTATATGTTGTATATTTTAATTTATGAATATATGCTTAAAATTTGAGTTTATTTTTATGATGAAGCATTGAGAGATTGTATTATTTGTATCCCTGAAAGTGAAATGTAGACATTGCATTTTCATCTTCCTAGAGCTAATGATATTATGTATTGGTTTATTATGGTGTAGAAATTGCATTTTCACTTTCTTAGAGTTAATAATATTATGGATTACAGTCAACTTCACTTGTAGTGATCTCGGTTGTGATCGTTTACGGATGTAGCGATCATTTATTCATTGAAATGCTCCTTCTATTCAACAGTACTAAATATAACCGTTGTAGTGATCCTTTTTCTTACCTCCCCCAACAACACTGTGTAGTCAGCTGAATTTTTATTTTTAGTGTGGTGGTTTAAGAAAATGGAAAGTTTAAATATAAGATATGATATGTAAAAATATGTATTATTTATATACTTTTATATTGTTGACATTTTTTATATACATTATTTTTATATTGTCAGTAGATCTACCTGTATTTACGAAAGTTTTGAATGTTCAATTGATTTTTGGAAGGTATTCCATTGATCAGGCTTGTCAGGTTGCACTTGTCAGTGAAGTGATGGGCGCATTAATTGTAGAATGAAAGAATCAAATTAGGTACGAATTGTATAAATAATTAAACGTTGTGTTTGCTGGTAGGATTTTAATGAATGGATTTGGTTTTTAAAGTCAAGGAGCTTTTCTTTTGGTCTAAGAGAGGTTTATGCTAAATGGCAATTTACTTATAGTTTGAACTTTCTATTAAATGGTACAAGCATTTTAAAACTATTATTTTCAAATATTGGGTTTCTGGGCTTAGTTAAAATAAGAAGTGGTATTATTAAGATTTGAGTAAAAAATCATTTATCACAACAAAAAATGTCTTAAGGGTAGCTCCTGTGCTGCATATATATTCAATTGAACCTCACTAATTCTGATGTCATTGGGAAATTGAAAATCATCCCAATTAAACAGCTTTCACTATTATCGAGGGTAATTTAACTGCATTGAAATCACATTTTTGTGCTGTGGAATATCTTTAAATGAGATCATTTAAAGAAAGTACCATTGTGTTTATTTTTGTTTCTTGTAGAATAGAAGACAAATATATGATACACCTTGCCATAGAATACGATTTTTAATACTATTAATTTAATTTTTTTTTTTTTGTTATTACTCTGATCAAATTAAAGTTAAACTAGCCTGATATGCTTGGTCTACTACAATAGTGTAATTTTTTTTTCTTATATCCATCGCACTGACAACTGTTGCTTTTGTTTGTTTTGTTTTTCCTTTCTTTATGGAAGAAAATGATTTAGAATTAGTTATAACCTGTACTTTACTATTGTTTTTCTTGTTGCTGATGTCCTTTTTACTTTTTTTGTACAATGAATAAAATGCTGTTAATTTAATTTAAAGTGTGGTCTCAAGTAGGCCTAGTTGTTTAGGATAATGATAATGGTTTGTTCTGATGCAAATCTGAGGGAATGCTCTGAGTATTTTATAGTCAGCAATTGTGTTAAATATTTAGACCGCTTATGTTGCATCCTAGATCTGAATTAATTTTTTTTTCTTTTAGTTTTTGTGATAAGACAATGAGACCTTGGTGATAGTAGCACCCAAGTAATTTTAGTTTATATGCTAGTTTTTAAGACCTCTGATGCATCCCGATAAGCATGGTTTTGCTCCTTAATCTGATTCAGATCAAACTTTACACCAGTAAAAAAAAGTCTTTGCAACTCTATCAAGATTTATCATATCCATGTGCTGTGACTTAGCTTTTATGTATACGGTGGAGCCTCATATTTTGAGATGCCTCAGTAAATTAGCACATTGTCTCGGCAGATCTGGAATTCCAGTTTCAAAGGTGAAATACTATATTTATTTTAATACATATGGTGTCTATGATTTTATGCTTATTTGTCGGGCTTCCTGATTTCTTTGAGTTTCCAATCACCGACGTTCCGCTGTATTAGGGTAGAGGCAACTGAGCCAAAGCACTCCATTGTATATAATACCATGTAAAATTTTGGTTACACAAGGAGCAGTTGGCTCATATTCATACATGTTCCATCATGGTCAGTTTTTTTTTAATATTGTTAATTGTAGGATTATTGTTTAACTTATGGGATCTTTCCTTGCAGTGATTTTTTTTTCAAAGTGTGTGTATGTATGT
>JAUEKR010073374.1:0-10349 GCA_031762895.1 Corambe burchi
ATTGTTATTATTATCATTATTATTATTATTATTATTATTATTATTATTATTATTATTATTATTATTGTTATTATCACGCCTGTCACAATTCACAGGTGGTATGATAGCATTGGTTTTCTGCAATGAAAGCAATATTAAGAATAATATCGTTACTTTCTGATCCAGTATTATAATCTAATTTTATGTTTGTAATGACATATCATTACTTCAGAATACAATTGCTCCATGTCTTCCAATATCCATTATTTCCAAGTGCATTAGTTATTTCATCAATTAATTTACCTTTGCTTTTTGCATAAGTTCAAATTGTTGATTGCTAAAATATATACATAAATTGCGTTACATCATTAATTTGTTATTTTAAATGTCTGGAATCATTCATTATTTCAATTCTTTAGAATTCAGATGTTGGTATTAATTATTTCTTATGATTTACAAATATTATGTAGCTTTTTTTTCAATCTGAATGAATTTGGATTTAAAAAAAAAAAATTTTTTATGGAATATGGGCCAATAACTTTGAAAACGGCAATAAAATGCATAAATAAGTATATTGTGATCAATGTCTATTATGAGAAAACCATCTATAAAATTTTTAACCTTATTTTTAAGATGACAATTTGTAACACACTAATTTGGGATGTATTCTATCCAGAGTGATATTTATTTGTATGATGTAATTGACTGATTTATTCATTTAACCAATCCAGCAGCACTTCGGGCTGTGACCCTTCGGTTGAAAAACATGGCAAAGACACTACAAGCTTGTTTAAGCTGGTGAGTTCCTGTATATAGATCAGGTAGGTACTGTTCTTTGATATCCTCAAGAGAAAGGCATTCAGTATAAAAACATGGCAAAGAAACTACATGTTTGTTTAAGCTGGTGAGTACCTATATAAAAGAGTATTCTCTGTATTAGGTATTGTTCTTTGTCTTTGATACCCCAAGAGAAAGTCATTCGAAAAGCTCATTATGCTCAACCGTTTCATCATTTCTGGTGCACAGTGAAGATGTTTGCGTGGCGTTTGCAGTGATCCTGTTTAGATGGCGATTTAAAGGGACATGTTTTATTCTTAGTCTAAATATGATTGTTTGCTCTTTTCATGTCAATTTGTCAATAGAGTCGTTTCGTTTTTGATGGGACATGTACTTGAAAATAGCTTTTCCGTTTTTGTCGTTTGTCCATTCGTTTAGCCAGATCTCTCTCTCTCTCTCTCTTGCTGTTCCTAATCATTTGTTTGTGATATTTTGAGAGATTGATTCGCCAGTTGTATTGAAGATAAACCTATCTTTGCGAGCGTATATCTGCTATTTCATTTCCCTTAATGTCTGCATGTCCCGTAAATGATGCAGTTGATAGAACGTATAAAATATGTAGTACATAATAATCACACCTATGTATGGTTCTACCTCATAATATGCAGAAGGTGGGTATAGAACAAAAATTGTATTCTGAGTCTATGATATGGCTGTGCGGTTCCTTCAAGGCATGGATTCTTAGGGTGTCACTTCCTTCGACTATAAATTATCTCGCTGATTCTGAATATACCAGCTATCCATTCAATCCATTGTGATTTAAACAAAAATGAGTACCTTCTATCCCCTAAGGCCAATTTATAATTCCGCACCCTCCCCGACCCCTACAGTAAACCGTGACTCACTTATTATGTTCAGCGCTGCCAACATAATAAGTAGTATGTGTGAATAGCCTCGAGCCTAGATACAATTCAAAACGGAAAAAGAGCTGCTTGATATGTATTGAACGAATATTATTTTAAACAAGGAGCAACAGAACTGAATATGAATAAACTAGGATAGACAAGTCTCCAAGAACAAAGAGCAAAAATTAAATTAACACATTTCTATAAAGGTATTAATAATTTAATAGATATACCAATAGAAACTAAATGTCAACCTAAATCTCATACTATTTGTACCCGTCAGTCTGGTTTCCAACATTTTAAACTACCAATATCTAATGTAGATAGTCATCTAAACTCTTTTTTTTACCCAAGTGCTATCCGATTATGGAATGCCCTACCAGAGGCAACGAAAGTGTTTAGCACAACTGAATCATTCAAAAATATTGATATGATTACAATAATCAAAGTAAATAACTTGAAAATACGCGCCAACAGTAATGCTCAACTAGTTGAGTCAGTTGGCTTATTGAAAGAAGAAGAAGAAAAAGAACAGGAATCAAACCACTTACCTTATACTCCACAGTCTAATGCACTAATCGCTCGGCCAACGTGACGCAACAAAAAAGAACAAGAGGACCAATGAGGAATATGAAGCTGTCTCTCATAGCTTAATAAACATTGTTGTGGATTTACAGTAACTAATGGAAGATCTCTGAAAGAACTTCAGGAGATCATGGGTAATTAGTAATCATGTGAGTGTGAGAGAGGAAGGGAGAAAAAAGTGAGAAGAAAAAACATGATGGACTGAGCAGCCCAAACTTCACTCAATAATAAAGTTTCTTTTATTTTATAAGGACAGTAATGTCATTTTATTTCTGATTGATAATCTATAGTAACTCAGGTAGTAATCCAACAAAAAATAAACAGCTGATGGAATCAATGGAATATCTTATTACCACACAAAGGTGTATGCTTATAAAGAGCTATGACATAACATCTGTCTACCCAACGCTAATAGTTGCCACAGTGGCTGAGCAGTTAAGACATTGGACTGCGGATCGAATGGTCCCATGTTCGATACTTGGGTGGAGGCATTCTTGAGCATGGTTGTTATTTTCGCTAATTGTTTACAATGACCACGTTAAGACTCTCGAGACTTGGTTTACGATGAAAAACCATAAGATCAGTTTTCCTATATCAATGAATAGATTGGATGTTTTTGTTTTTGCTTTAACGAGTATGGGACTTACTTTACTTTACTATCTAAGGGGCCTAGTGGATAGAGGACCTCTTTCTTCTTGGCAAGACGATTCGGTGCCGATTGTCGTGAGTTCGAGTGCCGATTGTCGTGAGTTCGAGCCCCGTTCTAACTGTAATTTTTTCATCATTTTTATCCTCCTCTTTCGCTTCTATATTGTCTATTCTGGGGTTTTTCTTCATATATAATTCTTTGTGACTTATTATAATTTACTAATGAACTAAGTCAGAATACCAAATTATAAAACTGATTATTAGCATTATAGCATCTCTTTATTTATTTATTTCACAGTATGTATTACATCATGAAAAATGAAAAATAAATAATAAATTATACAATCTCATTATAGTTTTCAATTAATGGTATCATTCATAATATTCATATTTTCATTTCAACAACAAAAGTGTTATAGCAGCAGGTTTAAACACTGCTATAATCATTCATAATATTCATATTTTCATTTCAACTACAAAAGTGTTATAACAGCAGGTTTAAACACTGCTATAATCATTCATAATATTCATATTTTCATTTTAACAACAAAAGCGTTATAACAGTAGGTTTAAACACTGTTATAATCATTCATAATATTCATATTTTCATTTTAACAACAAAAGTGTTATAACAGTAGGTTTAAACATTGTTATTATCATGACAATTTACACATTATAATAAATGTAAGGAATCAAAAAGTAAAAACAAAATTACAACACAGGTAGAGACACACAAACATCTCCCCACAATCCCCCCCTCCCCTCCTTTCAAGCTGTAAACAAATTAAATCAAAACATTTTTCTTTATAATTCTTACCTCAATCCCCATACATTAAAAGTAATCTGTAAACCCCCTTCCCTCCCCCCTACACACAAACAAACAAAAAATAACAACAAAAAAAAAAAACAACAACAAACAAACAAAACAAAAAATAAAACACCCCCAACAACATTGAAAATATTCCAGTCCTCATGAAATAATGCTTATATCAGAGTCACACCATATATAATGCATATACATATATCAACCTTTATAATTGGAAATAAATCAATATATTATCATTAAAAAAAGAGGAAAAAATGGATTTAACAATTCATAGTTAATCATAATTATGCCATTTATAATTTATGATATATTAAAAGGAAGAACATGATTAAAAAGCAATTTGAGATAAATAATTACATAACAAATCGTCTAATTCTTATTGACACCACGTGCCATCCTCTCCAATTCTCTCCCTACTAGCACATTCACATACCACACATTCACAAAAAACAAAAGCAAAGCAAAATAAAACAACACACACACTCACACACAAAATACCACATAAACAAAACAAAACCAATACATAGCAGTCAATTAAAGTCATGACATATCATATTATGCCGTATATTTAATCTATGCAAATTATAAACAACAAAATATAATAAAATGAAAGGTAAAACATCAAATAATAATAATAATCATAACAAATTATGTGATAACATAAGTATAACTGCTAAAATCAAACCAATAAACAAATAAACAAACAAGTAAACAAACAGTAACAAATTCAATATACAATGGATTCATACGTCATTCTATCAAAACTTGAGTGGCTATGTGGTCCAACGATAAAGCACTTGACTCATGACAAAGAGACTGTGCGTTTGAATTTGCCAAGCAATGCAACAACAAAAAGTTGAGTACTTGAGAAAAAGCTCTTGATAATATACATTTTCTCACTCTACTACTCAGGTGCACTGAGTACCTGACCATAAGCAGCCATGAAATAATGTCATAATGACATATCGTCTCAATATCATTTCTGTATGTCCCTCAAGAGTGGAAGAGAAAGGCCTGTTAGTATATGTATATACTTTAAAAAATATTTTGTCATTTACATACATAACATACTTTCATATTTCTCTTCTTCTGATGATGTTGCACTTTACGTAAAGGGCTTAGACCGTGCAACGGTATAAGGCGCTATATAAATGCTATTTATTATTATTATTATTAGAGTGCCCCATTGTAAAGCACGCAATAACTTGTTAATTATGAGAGTTGATGATAAATCAATGTAAGTTAGCAAAAAAACAACAACAAAAAAAACAAAAACAAAACAACAACCAAAGAAATTCAAAAAAATAAAAAAAAACAAAATAAAAATAAAATGAAACAAAACAAAATGTTATTTGATAGAAATTGAGCAAAAGCAATAAATCACCGTCAATCGACATTCAGCAAAACAATATCAACTACCTACATATTTGTCTTCTTATTCAGATTGTATTATTTGTACATAACTCATAGTCAACAAATGAAAAATAAAAATGTTCATAAAATAAAGTATTATTGCATTGATAAATGATTAATCAAAGACACAATTTTTTTGATAAATATTCATAGAGTAAGTGTACATTATTTATATTTTAAACACTTTATTACTTTTTTTAAAACATGTTTAAAATTATAACATAAAACAATATTACCACAAACTTTTGGCTTATTTTGCAACATTTAAGAATAAATCCAGAGTACTGCAAGAATAACTTCTTTTCCCATATATGGTTTAGAATTATTAATTTACTTATATATTTATCATTAAATTAATCATTTCATTCAAACAAATTATATAAAAACAAAACAATTACAAATACAAAAGCAAAAAACAACAACAAAAAACAACAACATGCACTGAATACCAATTCATTTTCAAATCTTGTACAACTGCATAAAACACACTCAATATCATTAAATTGTAGTTATTTTTTTGATTTAAAAAATTAACATCTTATTTAGAACGCATTCTCTGCTTCATCAGAACTCCTTTTCATTTTTTACGTCAAATAACCTGTATTAAAATAATATAATGCAAATGATGATAACAAATTATTCATCGTTTTGGGTAGCATAATCATAATGAAACCCCAAATTGCCTAATAGACTGAGATGATAAATACACACACACACACACACACACACACACACACAAAATAATGTATCAAAATCAATGATTACGAAAAAAAAAAAAAGTATGTTATTCCCTTTAAAAACGATATAGAGATGAATGCTTTATTTATTTATTTTCTCATTATAATTTATCAATACATATCACCTTCTTTTCTTACATAGCATAATAAAGTATAACAGAAAAAAAAACAAAAAAAACCCCACAAAAAACATAACTATTGTGGACTAATGTACAGGGCTGCTTACCTCACAAACAAAAAAATTAAGGATCCACGCCATCAAAATTAGGGATTTAGGGTAACAATTCAGGATCCCATCGCAAAATAGTAAATTACCTAACAAAAAGCAGTAATAGCTATGTTATAAGACATAAAAATTACAAAAAAAAAAAAAAAGACATACAAATTACTTATTTGAGTAAATACCATTATCAATATTCTACAATTCCCATTATAATACACCTCTTAGACTCATACTTATACATCTATAGAAGTCGTAGTTTAAGCTTCTACACTCTAGAGATGCAATAGAATAAAGAAATGGAGTGAATGAATAAACAACATTGATATTTTAGTATCATTTGCCCAGTGAACCAAAAATTCATGTTTTTCAGACAAAATTCAGGAATTCAGCTTTGGAGACTAGAATTCAGGATATCCCTAAAAATTCAGGGAGGGTTGGCAGCCATGTATATTAACCCAAGTCCCAGGCATACATCAGGTATCTCTGTCTAATACTATTCCTTGGTTCATGCATTCCTCCCAAATCCCCCTTTTTCAGAGGCCTAAACACATCAATATATCACACGTAATAATTAGGACAGTAAAACTATTACAGATGGGAGAAAATAAAACAACTAAAAAGATAAACATAGATCCTGATATCCATCAAATACCTCCTCCATTCATAATTATTTTTTGATTCAAGCATTCTTCACAAAACTCATTTTTGGGTCCTATAAAAGGGATGAAAACGCTACACATCAGCGCAGCCTGCATATTAGTATATCAGTATCACACTTACAAATTGTGACTGTTAATCTATTATGGCAAAAAAATCCGGGAAGAAAAAGGGTGTGATATTACAACTAGAACTAGCCAGTTGACAAACATGATTACAATGAACATTTTCATGTTTGTCTTCTGTCTAGTTCTTGTTGCAGGGGTGACACTTGACTTTAACAAAAATAACCGAATATCTACCAAGCCAAAATAAGAATGTAAAGAAAGCTTACAATCAAAGACAAAAACAGGTAATAGTCAACTAAAATGCAACAGATAAAACAGAAGACAAAAAAAAAATTCAACAAAAACAAAACAATGAGATGAAAACAACACATTCAAAAGAACAAACTTCATACCAACTGAACATTCACACTATAGGCCAAATTTATCATGACAGCAAAATAAACTGAAATAACTGAATATAACTGAAGAGTGGCATCCCTGTTGTTAACATCTCACACTCTATCTCTCCCCAGTTTCATATCTCAATGGTGGCTTTTTATTCTGGATTGCAGTAGCTGAAAAAAACAACCCTCAATAGATAAACCGAGATCCTGAAGTGTCGAGACCTCCGCCCATGGAATCCCCACAATGCCCTCCACCAGAATTGTCATCGTCATCGTCACGGCCATTCCACGATGTCATGTTGGCTGATGTCACTGATGCCGACCTCCTTCGACTCTCTGCTTTGAGCTTGGCGAGTCTCTCTTGCTCCTGTCAATATGAAAGAAACATGATACACAATAGATTAAGTTAACACCACAATGTAAACAAAACTAAAAAATTTTTTAAAAAGAACACCGCATTGCTTTTGTATGCTCCTTCGTCTTTTTTTTTGCCAAACTGACTTAATTGTGCTTGAGTGTTACTGCTGATTAGATATAAATTTTTCCAATTTTGACTAGATGACGACTATAAGCAACCTGATCTGTAAACCACCAAGTTTTTTTTTAACGTGATTATATATAAACACAGACCTCTTTATTATTCGTCTTTATCCAAGTACACTAGATATGAAATCTTACCTATAGCATAATCAAGGGTGTGGATGTCCGATACTCTCTATCAACTGATCTTACCACATCAAATGTCATATTTACCACCAAATTATAACATCATGGAAATAATAACACACACACACACACACACTCAAAATTATTACCACCAGTTTAGTTTGATAGTGTACCTGCATATACTTTTCATTATCCTGGTACACAGCCTCCCTCAAGTCAGGCCTCAGACTCAGAGACTGGTCTATGTTCAGACTCACTGACATCCCCAACAGATCAAGTTTACGGTAGATCAGGACGTAAGCTGTGTCTCGTGAAAATCTTTGCGTGACATTGCTGCAAAAGAAGAAGAGAAAAAGAAGAATTCAAATAGTAATTTAGAATTCATATGATCAGTATCTATTTACTAATACCATCATTTTTTATATATTCCAGAAAAATTTAACATCGATTCAAGAAATCATAATCAAATAATAAAACGAAGAACAATATAGATATACATTTTGGACTTGAGTATACCAGAAATAGGTACTTCCGTGGGAATACATAGTTTTAAAAAAATCATTCAAATTTTTAGTATAAACACTAACTTAGAAAAAATGATTTTGACACAAAGTAAGAGTAATCTACATGAGACATTCTTTTTTGTACAGAAAAGCAATGAGCTTTATGCAACAAGAAAAACAAAAAGAGAAAAAATTAAAAAAAAATGAAGTCTGATAAATGCTAGATATGCTATCTAACACTGGTGAAGAATGATTAAAAACAATGTTTATGATATCAATCATTCACACCATTCATAAATATATTTTAAAAGAAACACAAAATCTAACCATAAATCATATTCACGTTTAGTTTCCACAAAAACTAGACAATTGGTGACTAGTTTCCAAGCAATTTTTGTTTTCCAATGCTGTCGATGCTAATAATTTTGATTGAAGGGAAGTAAGCAATAATTTAAGGCTAAAATATGTGATGCCTTAAAACAGGTAATTATATAGTCTAGTGCAACAAGCTTTCAAATGTATATTGGCTAGGCAATAAGATTTACACTACACTTTACTCACCTGAAAGAGTTGTAAGACGCCCGTGTGATCCGCCCGTCATTGAAATTATACCACTGGTCTGGCAGCAAATCCAGCGTGTCGAGATCAATCTTATCCGCCTGGTTCTGGGCCTCCTCTAGCTTCTTTCCGTCAACCAATCCTGAGGGTGAATGCCTGGAGTAGCAATAATAATGACCACATTCCGACGACATACCAGAATGAACCACAACACTACACAGACCATAGAGGTCACAATGGGATTGCCTTGAATCCAGCATCTTATCTTGATGCTTCTCTCGACTCAAATTCAAAATCTTCTCGATTGTCTCCTCCTGCTTCGGGTTTTTCAGAGAGCTACCGGCATTGAGACTGTTATTGCGCGAATGGTATCCAGCAGACACACTCGATTGCCTCGAAGTTGAAGGCGTAGAAGGAACATGCATGACAGGTATTGAAAGCGTACGCGGATAGCGCACGTCTTGAGATATCTTGGTGCGGGTCTGAAGTTTGGTGTCGTAAGAGAACCTCAGAAGAGTTAAGATAAGGTACTGCGGTGATTCGACAATATGAATCTGTCTCTCTCCGTCCTGAAGCTTTCCGCAGTTGTCACAATGGTATTTGTTATCCTCACTCATTCGCTCGGGTTTGAGGTAAAAGTCGACGAGATCGTTTAAAGACAAAACAGGTCCGTCATCAAGCGGCTTTGAGGAAACTCTGGCGCCACTACTAGAATCCACGGAAGCCGCTATTGGCTCACATTTTGTCTCCTGTTTAGAGGTCGTAGTCTCACTTCCTCCGCCAACAAGCTTTGTTTTTGGTGACGACGACGATTTTACACCACCATTGGGAAAAGCCAGAGGGATGTCTGAAAACGTCTCGACTCTTTTCGACTGCGTTTTACAGAAGAGGCACTGTAGAGTAGTCTGCATTTTCCCTCGGAATGTTCTCTCGATCAGCGAGGGATTCTCGCAGTCCTTTCCAGACGATAAAGAGCTCGAGTCTGATAAAGAACTGTCGTCATCAACTTTCATCTTCACGCTGGTGAGCAGGACTCCGTCTTTTAAGCTCGATTTGCCGTACGAGCCGTTGGGAGTCTTGAGGCTCCCGTAAGAAGAAACAGAGGCTGATGACGGGCTCTTCTGGAGCTGAGAGGTTTTCTCATTTTCGTGCAGCTGGTCAAGCAAATATTTGAGGAATTCGGAACAGTCTTGTTGGTGGCCCGGAACAAACCATGGGGGTCTAGATGCAGACAGGAAGTTACTGGGGGAGATTGATGGTCTCTTGAGAAATAAATAAATCATTTAAAGAAAAGTTAATGCATTGCTCATATATAATCGTTATCTAGTTGTTATTGTTCAAAGTTGACTTTATCAGGATGTTGTACTGCATAATACAGGTCACTTTCATTCATTCATATTATGTTATACTATTCACATTTG
>JAUEKR010073928.1:0-10337 GCA_031762895.1 Corambe burchi
A
Source organism: Corambe burchi (assembly GCA_031762895.1). Lineage (NCBI taxonomy): Eukaryota > Metazoa > Mollusca > Gastropoda > Nudibranchia > Onchidorididae > Corambe > Corambe burchi. Next base: position 2 of record JAUEKR010073928.1, read on the forward strand.
CTTACTTTATGGGTGCATACAAGGCTGACACTTGGGAACGCCATTTGTTTTCATCCTTTACCATCTTCATCAGCTGTTTCTATGATTACTCCTGGATTCGCATTTTTTTTCTCTTTCCATGTTCCTTCGTCAGATAATATTGTTTTATATTGTAGTACTTATTGTAGGCATATTTAAATTTTATATTCATATATACATTATTTTACATATTTTACTTGTTTTTTATTTGTACATAGATTATAATAGATATTATAACTTTATATTATGTATAAATTCATATATACCAACATAATATGTGTGATTATTCATTATGAATATTTGATTAATATTAATGCAACATGCTTACTACTAAATGAATAAAATGACAAATACTTATACTAGACTTATTATTGTTTTGCCTGAAATTTCTACTAAGTTAATTATTTTCATATTATCATATAAAAAGTTATTGATTACTTCATCATTGAGATTTAACTAACCATAGTTGACTTCATCTTTATTAAACTAGGTTGTAGGAACCCTTTTCTTTTCATTGTGTCGACCCCTTGTTAATACAAGATACTATGGTTGGACAGTTGGAGCGAACTTCATAGGTAATGCAGGACTGCCAGCTACCTTGATTTTCTGGATATCCTGAATTCTAGCCCCTAATGCTGAATTCCTGAATTTTATCTGAAAACCCTTAATTTTGGAGATACTTGAGAGATAGTACTCAAAACATCAGTAGGTTCCTGAAATTTTACCCCGTATCCCTAATTTTGAAGGAATGGATCCTTAATTATTTGTTTGTGAAGTTGGCAACCCTGGTAATGATCTTTGCTTAAACATATTTCAATCTGACCACGGTCCAAACTGGAAACATAACGTTGTCTCACTAAAGAGCAAATAAATAACCTAGATAAAATTAACAAAAAGAGCTGCTATACATGTGTTTAACGACTATTCTTTTGAACAATGAACAACAGCGTTAAAAATGAATAAACTAGAATGAACAAGTCTCCAAGAGCAAAGAGCTAAAATAAAATTAACAAATTTCTGCAATAAATAATTCAATACATACACCAATGGAAACTCAATGTCCGCTTAAATTTGATAAAATTAGGATCCGTCAGTCTGGTCTCAACTTAGTTTAAATTATGACCAATCTCTAATGTAGATGGCCATCTAAACTCATTTTACCCTAATTGATGATACTGAACTAAGACACAGAAGAAGAAATAACAATAAAATACAACAAAAACAACTGCAGTGTTAATCACTACTGAATCATTCAAGCTGCACAAGGGCTAACCTCATTGATAAGATCACTATAATTAACCAATTATTACTTGAACATGCTCGCCAACAGTAAAACTAATTGAGTCAGTTAGCATACTGAAAGAAGAAGTCCTTGTTCCAATGAACATTAATCTGTCACTCATATTTTGTTTGACTATCATATATTACTAGAAAGGAACCCTTAAATTACACGTTTCAGTGTTATGCCAATAATAGTATGGGCCTGGACTTACCATGGTGATGAGGTCGTCGTGGGTTCGAATCCCTGTTCGGTGTCGTGTCTTTAAGAAAGACACTTCACACATTCACCACTTCACTCGTGTGTTGGAAAAGAGTGCTGGTTTACGAAATTGGAGAAATAAACATAATATGGGCTCTTATGCCTGGTTAGGAGAGATTGTATGCAGTTTTAGTTGCTCGCTTACGTGTGTGCGTGCGTGTGTGGGTGTATGGGGGGGGGGGTATTACTTTATTTTGTGTGCTTGTTTTTATGTTATTATTTTTTGTTATTCTTGTTTTTTGTTTGTTTGTATTTTTGCGGGGGAGGGTGGAATTAATTACTGAGATTTGTGTAAACATCGATGGTATGCCTATTATAATATGTAGTAAACTTCTCTCCTCCGTGCACCAACCCTAGCTGAAATAAAATAAAAACAGCACAAAAAAAAAAACAAAAAACACACACACACACACACACACAAAACAAACAAAACAAAAGCAAATACAAACCTTGACGTCCCTAACCTGTGCGATTTAGCATTAAAAGGTATTATAATAAGTTAGATCTAGTAATTTCTAGAGTGATACACTAGCAAACGGCTTTTCTCATTGGATAATAATAAACGTTTAAAATCCACTGATAGTCCTTATACGCTATACCTATGATGAAGATTATGCATTATAATTATAATAGGATGAAAGATACTTCATTTTTTTTTAAGAATTAAGAAAATGAACGTAGTTTTCATACTTGCCACCTAGAATAGTAACAAAATGATATAGCCGAATATAGGTTTTTTATTGTTCATATCCTTTCTTTCGTGTGTATTCCCTAACTCTACCCCCATCTATATATTAACCTGCTATTACCACATAGCATTATTTCTCACTATTAAAAGCATTAAAATTAAAGTGAACATTTATATAGCGCTATCCCACTTATTATTTAAATGCTCAAAGGGGTCTTCGACAGGCCTGTTCATTCCATTATCATATCAACTCTTCGTGGAGCATGTAGAAGAGCTACCTGAAAGGCGCATTTATATTGCGCTTTTCCACTTAATTAAAACTGCTCAAATACTCAAATCGCTATACAAAGGGATACCTGACATTGTTAATTATTTATCGACTCCTTGTGGAGCACGCAGATGAGCTACCTGAAAGGTGCGCCATTTTAGCATTCTCACGATATCCATCTCTACCTATGGCCGAGTTCTCACTGCAACCAAGTGAGATGAGGAAATGTATGTATTAAAACCTTAACCAATGATAGAACTTTATGCTGCCACTAAGCAGATTAGAACTTACATAATCTCGACTCCGTGTTGATTGCGTTACCACTTGACCACATAGTCATAGTCCCACATTTATCCCCTCCATCTTTTTTGCTGACGTCGCTAGAATGACACATCAGATGCGAATATGGTTCAGAACAGAAACCAGGCTTCATGCCAAGAGCATGATTGCTGACCCAAAATTTAGCATGTATAACAACCAGTCACCTTAATAAATGCAAGAAAATAGTCTTGCCTCTCATGATAATTTAAATGGACATGAAATATTAATAATTCACGCAAATGGGAATTCAAGGCGTTGCGTGTTGGCTACGGCAGGTTTGTCTCGAGTCTCTATCTCAGCGTACCGTGTAATTGGCTACTCGATAGCATATATCTAATTAAAGTATTATTTAAATTAAAAATCTAAGAATAAAAATAGACAACTCTACCATACCGCATATTGATAGTCTTGTGTTAGCTCAATGATTTAGTGTGTAATTTGGCTACACACTATGCGCAGTTCACAATTCTTTTGTCATTTTGCTTCTGAGCAAGTTAGACGTCTATGTCTCTAGATCTAGAGCTAGTCTTGTAGGTGATGCAAAATATAAGAATAATACATTATTATGTATATAGTGTTATCTACGAATATCCCACTTTGGTTATTTTGGCTGTTTTAGTTTTATGTATTTTAGATTATGATATAGATAGGCTAGATTAGACCTAGACTAAACGTCTACATAGATATCTAGAAAAGTTGATATTTGTGATTTTATACTCTCCCTCGGATGTTCATTCTTCATGAATTGGATAATATACTGGTATGTTATATTAATTTAAATAGTCTGATTGGTAATGTGTTTAGAATACTTTTAATCGTGTACATAATTGTATACATTTTTGACTCGATTTATATGTACGCAATGCTAACAACATAAACTTAGACGTTAATAATTAATATCATATTCTTGAATTTGACGATTAGCTATAGATATTATATACATAGCTTAAGATATTGATAATAGCGAATGTTTTTGTCACGATCACATATTATCACATTTATTTAAATTTGGGGTTTTTGAGAAGTAGATTTCGTTTGCGATAGCTAGTGTACCGGCTGCTTCAAAATGCAGTCACGGAAAATTATGCTGAGTATCTTATAAAAAAAAACAAAAAAACTCTAAGTCTAAGACGTACAGACTGCAACATTTTCAGAAACTAGACTTGGAAGTGCTCATGACGTTGATGAATAGGCCGTATAAAGGTATAATTTGGCCTCTTGGACTATTTCAAAGTTTTCCATTTTTATGCTCTAGCGAACTCAGTTGTAGCGATTTTCGGATTTAGCAATCTTTTTCATGGAAAGGGTCCTACATATCAATACTACAAAATACGACGGTTGTAACATACTTCAATTATAGCGATCGTTTGGGTAGTCCCACAACGACATTGCAAATAGCGAAGTCGAGCGTATATGCTAATGTTATGAGTCGGTGAATAACTTATACATGATGATGGGCGCATGCACACACGTGGGTGTAAATCAAAGTATAGAGGTCTTTGGTGTGCATGTATTTGGCAGACCGGGGAAACTTTTGAGTAGGCTTGGGTTCATGTTTATTAAACCGCATCATGGCTCTGTAGTCTAGTGGTAAGGCACTCAGCTAGTGATCGAGAGGTCGCTGGTTCGAATCCGCATATCGGCGGCGCAAACTTAAATCCTTGGGAAAGTTTTTTTGTTACACACACTTCCTAACCAAACTCAGGTGTAATGAGTACCCGGCCATAAGCAAAGATGGAAATTCTCAGAATGCTAAAATGACGCGCCTTTCAGGCAGCTCTTCTGTATGCTCCACGAGGAGTTGAGATGGCATTGGATTGAGCAGGCTTGTCGGACCTTTGTAAAGGGTTTTGAACATTTAAAAAATGAGTTGGATAGCGCTATACATAAATGTTCACTTCAATTTCAATTTAATCATACTATGGACTAAATTTCTTATGGTAAATCGTATATAATTCAGTCAAGTGATTCACTGCAATGAAGATATAATGTTAAAGCATTTTTTTTAAATTCAAGTTAATTTGAATGAATAATCATTGCAGCTCTATCGTATTATTAGAGGAAACTGCTTTACACCTTTGAAAATATGACCTCTTAAAATTATGTTGGTCATTGTTTGCACCAAAGATTAATTTATAATTTTTGAACATCAGACACAAAATATTTGCAACAGTCTGTATCCTTATGTTGTTTATTTAAATAATTATATTATAAATATTGATGTATTCAATATAATACCGGTAGTTCAATTCCGACTTCTTTATTATATATTTTATATATTATAATCAAAATATGTTTGTAATAGTAATAGCATTGAATAATCATCCATCTTAAATAAAACTTTTTTTTTATTTTATTTTAATATCATTCTCCATTACAGACACTCCCCATCATTACTGAAATGGATGATAGCACTTGAGAAATATAAGAACTGCCAACTGCATTGAAGGATAAGTACATTATATTATTGTTTAAAAATTTTTCTTAATTGATTTTTCTATTTCATGTATACAATTATTAGATTGCCATATTTAAATACTTAATTTTGGAAGGATTTCCGAAGTCGGGACGTTTATAGTGTGTATCAACAAACTGAAGAGCGTTTTAGTTGGATGGGTGATTTAAAAGGTCGAATTAATCTCTATCTAGTGCTGGGTGCTACATCCCCCAGGCCGGTGAGACTACCATGATTACTTCCATTTATTCCTAACCATAACCCCAATTTTAACCCTAAACCTTAACCTTAAATCCTACCTAGTACTGAGGGGAGAAGGTATGCCCCCAGACCCCCAGTATATTCCATTTACCCATAAACCTAAATATAACCTTAACCCTTATCTTAAACACTGCACCATATATTAATTTTTTTTTATTATGCAAGCATCTAGACCTAGAATTCACCCTGGATAGTTAAGCTTCAACTATTACTTAGTAGCTCTAAAAATTTGTCATGATTTCTTTCATCCCACAATTTATTACTAATTTTTAATATTATCCTTTTTTTTTTTAAAGCATGATGTATAAATAATTCAATGCCCTATTGATGACTGTAAGTTGTTTTTGCTTTTTACGTATATCAATTCGCAAATAAATATCGTCGACTCAGATTGCAAATTATAATGTTCTAAAGTCCAATTCTAGTATGCTATGAGATAGAGCCAAATCAAAATTAGAAAAAGGTTTGAAAGAGCTCTACATAAAAGTGTCAAAGACAGGAAAGGACGTTTCCGAAAGATTCCTTCATCAGCAAGAACAAAAAAAGTTTGGCATCTCCTCTTGTCTTCTGCACCACGTCTCTCTGTCTCTCTTGTCTCTTTCTTTTCTTTTTGTTGTTGCTGATGAAGGAATCTTTCCGAAACGTCCTTTCCTATCTGTATCTGTATCTGTAATGTTTAGTTGATAAACCCCACAATGGGTATCACATCAACGTCGAAGTGCAGACTGGAATGCTTCTACTTCTGGAGAGTTTATGATGTCTGCACTGAGTCTATTCCGTTCGGGAATCGTCCTGAGGAGAAACGAGTGTTTATGTGCAGTCGTCTTTTTTATGTAGAGCTCTTTCAAACCTTTTATCTGCTTTTGATTTGTTTTGCTTGCTCTACGGTGGTATTATGATATTATGAGATAGAGACAAGTGTGTAAGTGCTTCATAATGTCTGCATTGTATTCATCTTCTATCAATCAATTGTAACACAAATATCTCACTCTACGCAAAGCATGGTTATGACAGTTTCGAAATATAGATTCTGACAGCTATGTGAGGCTACATTAAATAGTGATAGCTACTAATGAGTTTATCGACTGTAAAATATATGGTCTTAAGTGATACATTCATGGTGGTTAAGTTGTTTCTCAGTCTCAATGGCATATCTTCTTTTGCTCTCATCTTTGCCCGGGAAGATCTTTGAAGTCATGGCACCTACGACATTTAAGGGGCACATAAAAAAGCTTCCCCATACCCAGCGTTCACAACCTTGCCATTGGGGTTCTATTCATCCTATTGCTCATGGGGATACGCATAAGGGCCAATGCCCAGGTGGTGCTGATCAACAACAACAACAACAACAACATTGGAAAGTTACAGCATACTTTCTTTTGTTCTGTATTATCCACCTTATAGTAGTATGGTTTAAAACATGAAAGTTTTTTTTTTCTTTCTCATAAAGGATATAATTGGTGGACTTGTATTCAATTCCACCATCTATCCAAATGACTCCTCTCCTGTGCAATGTAATTGCATCTAACACAACTCCCCTGTATTATTCTAAAATAGAAACATGTTTGATGCTCACTAGAAAAGAAGACAGACAATAAACTGGACGTTTCGTTAATTCTGTCTTTCTGTCTGCTGACGAAGGGTCTTACCGAAACGTCCAGTTTATATTCTTTGTCTTCTCTTGTAGAGCACATCAAACCTGTTTCTATTTTATTTATTCCTCCTACTCTACAGTGAAATTTTGATACTCTGTATTACTCTATTGATTTCAAAACATTTATTGGATGTTATTGCGCTGATTCCAACAAACGTATACTCTGTTACTCTATAAATATTGTATTATATTAAGGGGCAACGAATGTCTGCAGCACCATTGTGATTGTGATAGATAGCTTAACCTACCAACGAGAGAGAACACGAAAGAACATTGTAAATGTCAGAAGGCTTTTTAGAAAAGATTTGTGCTTATGCATAATAAATAGTTGTACCCTGCAAAATTAAGTGAATTCTAGCGCTTATTTACCTACTTAGACTCTTGGCTCTTGGCAGAAGAAATTAGAATATGTACATCATCTCTTCGCCGGTGCACGCGTCTTTGAACTGCGCTCTGACCATCGTTTCAGTTGGTTCTCTGTTCTCTCTGTTCAAACTTTATTTCTCGTCTCCAAGTGCTTCGGGGTCTATTTATTTTTTTTGTTTCAAATTGAAATCCAATGTAGTGTTTGGAGTGGTTTGCTGGATAGAAACTTTTTCAATAGTAGGTCCAATCAAGCCTCAATTCCTCTTCCAAATCTGTTATACAGATCACAGCAGATTTATGCTGAAATATTGTACAATCTAGAACACATGTATCATGAGTCTTTGTTTGATTCCAGCACACCAATCCGGAGCAGTTGAGCTGAATCCAAAACCCAAATATACTGAATCATTGGGTTGATACTAACTGACTTTTCCTGGAAAAAAGTGGTACACTCCTCTCTCCTTAAATAAAATATATGCTGAGTTATTCTAGTCGATCCCAACATAATATTTATCTTTAAACCTTTACTTCGTTTCAAAACTATTATTCTTGGTCATTTTGTTGATTCTAAAACATCAATCCTTAGTCATTGAATTGATTCAACACATCTAACCAGTATAGTTTAATTGTTTGCAACACATCTACCTCAGTTGCGTAGCCAGGTCATTTTGAAGCGTTGGGCTGGGTTTGAGATGGGTAGTCGCAAATGATATTTTAGGAAAGAAAACCGAGACATCGATGTTTCGTCTACCTGATGCTAGTGGTCTCGTTATTCTGTTATGTTCATTAATAGCTGATTCTTTAAAGAAGCCTTTTGTCGGTATAAAACAATCTACCCTGTGTTTTAAAATTTGATTCGAACACACCTACCTATGCTATTTGATTGATTCCAACATATTCATAACGTGTAATTTTGCTGATTTCAACAAGCTTATCCTGTGCCTGTTCGTTTATTCTAACGCAGTTAGTATGTGTTAAGTCGTTGATTCCAACATAAATATCCTTGATTATCGATTCAATCTCACCATAGCTATCCCGTATGACTCCTCTCCTGTGTAATGTAATCGATTCTAACACAACTACCCTGCATTGTTTTAAGTATCAATATGCCACCGAAGGTTTTTACCGAAACGTCCTGTTTTTGTCGTTTGTCTTCCTTATGTAGAGCGCATCAAACCTGCATTATTCTATTGATTCCAAAATATTTGAATTTATCGAACGTTATTGCGCTCATTCCAACAAATATATTCTCTATGACTCAGTTGATTCCAAACACTTCTATCATGTGTTTTTTATTTCTTTATTCAACACATTTATCTTGAGTTATTTTCTCGAATCAACACATTTATCATAAATCATTTAGTTGATTCCAACACACGTGTGATGTGTTAATAAGCTGATTCCCACAAATGTATCCTATTATTTACATGATTTAGACGCAGCCAGCTGTCTTATGTCATCGAGTAAATTCCAACACATATTTCCTGTGTAGTTTAGTTCAATTTAAAACAAATAAACTGTTATCTAGCTATTTCCAATGCACAAATTCTGTGTTCGATCTTGTTGACTACAGTTCCTACACACATATCCCGTGTTGAACAAAACACCAAAAAATACCACCGTTGATCACGATGTAAAGAAAAAAACACAAATGCCTGAAAAAGGTAAGAACGAGTTCTACGTAAGTGGAACAAAGACAAAAAAATGGACGTTTCGGGAGTGCTCCATCGTCTGCACAAACAATATAAAGATATCGAAAGAAATATATTATATTTCGTGCTGATGAAGGAATTCTCTTAAACGTCCTTGTTTGTCTTTTTCTCTCTTAGTAAATTTCTTTCTTACCTTTTTTCTCCTGTAATTGGTGTTTTTTTTTCTCTCCAGTATTGTTAAGTTTATCCCAACACATCTATTCTGTGTTATATAGTTGATTCCATCTTCTATACCCCTTGTTGTTGTTAGACGACGAATCCAACTCCTGTGCTACTTGTTTTATTCCGAGATACATAATCTCATCTCATTATGCTGATCCTAACGTATCATGAGCTATTGAAGAGATTACATGACGCTTATAGTACGTCATTGACAACAATCAAACACTCTTTTTCATATTCAATGACATGATTCAAGCCCATTTCCCCTGCGTTAGGTAGTTACTTCCCCTTGGCAATAATATAGTTAATTCGATATCTACCTTGTGCTATTTTGATAATTCAAACGCACATATCCTATGTTATTCTACTTATTCAACCGCACATAACCGGTGTTATACTACTGATTCAAACACACATATCGGGTGTCATTCTACTGATTCAAACACAACTACCATGTGTAATTCTACTGATTCTATCACACGTACCCTGTGTAATTCTACTGATAAAATAACACCTATCCTGCGTTATTCTGATAATTCCAACGCACATATCCTGTGTTATCCTGTTTATTCAAACGCATCTATCCGATTTTATTCTACTGATTCAAACATTCTTCTGATTCAAACTCACAAATGCTGTGTTATTCTGTTGATTCCAACACACATATCCGGTGTTATTTTACTGATTCAAACTCACCTGTCCGGTGTTATTCTACTGATTCAAACACGCCTATCCGGTGTTATTCTACTGATTCAAACACGCCTATCCTGTGTTATTCTATTGATTCAAACACGCCTATCCGGTGTTATTCTACTGATTCAAACACGCCTACGGTATCCGGTGTTATTCTACTGATTCAAACACACATATCCGGTGTTATTCTACTGATTC
>JAUEKR010074039.1:0-10336 GCA_031762895.1 Corambe burchi
GTACATAATGACAGAATTAGGTATTTCCACTCAGGGGGGGGGGGCTGGGCTTAACCGATTTTGTCACGTGACCTAGGGACCATGCATGTAAACATTAGAGAAACAAGACGGTCTATCTCAAGCTCTAGTCTAATCCTAAGTCTATCTTCATTGATGGTGGTGGTTTGCTTTCTTTCTTAACTACCTACGTCATGTGACCTTATGAATATACATTAATAGTCTAGGTCTAGACTAGAGCTTGAGATAGATCGTCTTATTTCTCTATTGTTTACATTCATGGTCCCTAGATCACGTGTCAAAAATCAGGAAATGCTCCCTGAATGGAAATACCTAATTTTGAAGGCGCACGATGGCACTTGCATGGGCTTTTATCAGATCATTCGGTAATCTTTTAAGAAAAGACTACGCCTATTCGTCCTCAATCCCCCCACCACCACAAGTGATGGTTATGCATTATAGGGGTTAAATTCTTTGGGATTGACATAACGCCGCAATACTATGAACGGAGATTGAACTATCGACCACATGATCACGAGCATATCCCCTTTCCCACTGCACTACTGCCACCACAACTCTTATTTTTACTCTACAAAAACTCAACTAACATCGCACGATATCCCAAAATCACACACCCATGCATACATACAAAAAAGTGTATGGCATTTTACACAAGGAATGATTTCTCCTTCAGCCAGTAGCTGTTCTCAGTGGAGAATGAACATACTGACTGTCCTGATATAACTAGAGCCATGTTTTTCAGTAGCAGTTTGAATGGGACACAAACATAACAAAGCACTCGATAACCCAGACAGTCACAAAGTAAAGCCAATTCAATTTGATGCTTGCCATAAAGTCAGGAATTTAATGCGACTCTGGTCCAAATTGCGATCAGTAATTTCATTTGGTAGCCGTTGGCTGGTAAAAACATGATTTTGTAAATATAGAAATAATATTAAAAACATAATATTACGTATGCATATTATGATAAGAGACAAATAATTTTTAAGGAAACTCCAGAATTGACAATATAGAAGCGAAAGAAGAGGAGAAAAATAATGAAAAATTCACAGTTAGATTGGGGCTCGAACCCACGACCCTCGGCACCTCTATCCACTAGGCCACTCAGATAGAATAAAAATTATATTTTGTAACATAGTCTATCTTGGAGATTTCTTCCGACTAAATCATTGGTTGTGTATCGAGCCTAAACTAGACAAACAATAAAAGTCCTACTTACTTTCGCTTCATAGCATAAACATACATAGAGACAAGATACAGCAAAAGATGTCGCCTCGATACTAGCAACAGAAGTTGAATACTAGAAATATAGACAAAGTTGAAAATTTTCGATATGTATGCATATTATATATTATAATACTCTCGCTTCCTAAATTGATAACATGGAAATGGTAAAGAAACATACTATAGATGTATACATTAGCTTCCAATCGTAAATTTGCAAACATAACAATTAGAATTAACATAATAGCCTAGGACATAAAATATGAATAAAATAGCGTACATCGAATATCAATTATGATATTCGCAACTACTTTACATCAGCATAAAATGAAAGTGTAACTTAACTGTTCTTGCTTGTGCAAACGTCTGCTACCCTCGAATATGTAAGAAAGTGTGTAACATATTACTTTGGTGCATTTCACAATTGTATTATTGTTTTCTTGTATATCTATCTATTCTGTGTGGAATGTCATACATCCTTAAACATTACAAGATTTGTTTTATATTTTCTCTCTCTCCTTATTGCACTGTTGATGTTTGAATTGATCTAGTTTAAATCATGTTGTTGGTTTTTTTTTTTCATTTCAGAGTACTGCATCAATCTGATCACAAGCTTAACACAAAACTAAGCAGATATAATCATACGTTATAAACGAAAACCATGCTGACTATGACGATCATAAATCATCTATGGATTACTTTTACTAGTTGCAAAAATAAGATGGTCAATTATCCTTTCTGTTCTTCTTCCTAAGATTTAGGCCTCTATGTTAAATGACACAAACTACGCAATGACAGATATATATAAAACCCAAACCCCTTCCAAAGCAACTATAAACAGCAACAAACAACAATCAGTAAAAATAATGCCAACAAGTTACCAACACCAATAATAACATCAACAAACAACACACATCAACAAACAACACACATCAACAAACAACACACATCAACAAACATCACACATCAACAAACAACACACATCAACAAACAACACACATCAACTATGACTAACAGAAATTCCAACCATGCGCCATCGGCAAATAGTCACGTGACTTTCGACTTTAACGGTCTCGGGATGGGGTTCGGTGTGTACCGGCCTAGACGAGCCAGCTACACATACGCTACTCAACAGATCCGGCCTAGGACGGAAAGTTACCGATGTGCTACTCGCCAAGAATACCTCGACTCCTCGTCAGACCCCGCTCAAAATGAAGATTTCATTGAAGGTGTGCTGAAATACAAGAGAAAAACAAGCTACACAAAAGCTACGAAGAGTTCAACTTCTTCTTCTAACGCTACGATAACTCCAAATGCTCAAACCGCCTGTTTAGATGTTGAATCATCTTCCGATCCTCTAACTTCTGGGGCTGAGAAAGACGAAGAAGAGATAGATGAAGGAGATGGAAATACGGACACTCAAATTCGCCCTTCATTTGAACTTGAACTAACTAAAGATAACGGCGTAAACAAACCTCCCCGCCCGAATTCGACCGGACCGATACCGATAATTGTCGGTCCCCTAACTCCTGTTACCGAGAAATCTGAATCAAGTTTTCTCACAACCCGGGACGAATCCAGTGACTGTAATTCCCGTTTACGTCATGAGCAATTGTACACGAGTAATAGTAATGTGGATGCAAATGTAGTAGCTCGGATTAAATTAACGAACCTTAGTGATATAGAAGGTCATGGCATGAGTACGGGTGCTCGAGTACTTCCTTTACCGGACCAGGTTCGGTTCTCGGGTAACCCGTCTCAATTCGTACACAATGAGATCGAACTCAACGGAACCGCTTTTTGGGATTCTGATACCGGGCACAACCGGAACCGAAATGGAAACAACACTTCACATCGTGGGTCTATCGCGGCTTTGAGAAGAAATGTATCCGACTCCCTTCGCTTCAACAAAAATCTTGTCGTTCTGAGTATCAGCTTTATTCTCATCTTCTCTTCTTTCCAAGCTCTTCAAAACATTCAGTCGTCACTCAACCACGCTAACAACTTGGGCACACTTGCCATGATGACTGTTCATATCTCAATGATCTTCTCTTGCCTTATTTCTCCTTCTATAACAAACTTTTTAACCGCCAAATGGGCTTTGTGTCTTGGAGTCCTCTGTTTTCTCGGCTGGTTCGGCGCTAATATCTACCCAAGATTCTACACTCTCATTCCAACCGCCATTTTAGTCGGACTCGGACAAGGAATCGTATGGAGTGCGGAGAGTTCGTATATTAAAAAACTCGCATTCGAATCCGCGAAAATTACGAAAGCGAGCGTGGACGAAGAGATGTTTCGTTTCCACGGAATTTTCCTGGCGTGTTTTCAGACAACACACATTTGGGGGAATTTGATTTCTTCGCTTTGGTTTTCTAACCAGCATGACGAGAATAATAGGAAAAAGAACACTGGAAGTGATCTCCCTTTCTCGCAAAGTTTTGGTAATGGCGGGAATAATAATATAATGGGACATTCTTCAAATTTTTCACATTTTGATAGTGATAATGGTGGTGGTGGGGATCAATATGGTAATGTGGGTAGTAGTGGTGGTAGTGGTAGAAGTAGTGACTATGTTGGTAGTGCTGTTGATGGTGGTGGATATATTCATGGTGGTAGTGGTGGTGTTGGTAGTGTTGATAATAGTCGTGGTTATAATAGTCATAGTGGTAATGTTGATGGTAATAGAATGAATCCTAATCATGTTGATGGTAGTAGTAGTAGTGAGCATTACGGTAATCCTTTTTATGCACCATCTTCTGGAAGTGAAAGTGGTACAAACTTTGCTCATAGTACTGATTTCAGCAGTGGTAGCGATATCAATAGTGGTAGTTATGATAATGGCAATGGTAATGGTGATGTCGGTTTTGATACTAGCAATGGAGGAGGTAGTGACGGTTATGGAAATGGCGGTGTTTATGGTGGTTTTCCTGCAGGAAATGGTGGAAATGATCATAGTAAAGGTGATTTTGCTTCTAGTAATGGTGGTAGTGATTTTGCAAGTGGTAACAGTTTTGGCAATGGTGGTGGTGCAAGTGATTTTGGTGGCACAGGAGGTTATGTCGACTATGCATCTGATAGCCAGTATGATGAGGTTCACGCCCCGATGCCAGTGTCTGGTTGTGGAGCTTTGTTCCAATGCGATGGACCAGAGGTTATGCTTTTCCCTGACGGGGACAATGGTAAGTGTTTTTTTTTTCTTATTTGTCTCCCATTTATTTCCTTAAACATCTATAAATAATAAATATCAAAGTGCTTTATCAAGGAGTCTTTTGCAAGCCTGTTTATTCCAATACCATCTCATCACCACCTCTTTGTAGAGCATACAGAATCTAGAAGACATGTCATTCTAACATTCTGACAGTATTCATTTTTGCCTTTGACCTGGTTCCTATTGCACCTCAATAGGGTGAGGAAATATGTGAAGAAGAAAAAACACCTTTTTCTCAAGTGTTTAATTTTGCACTACTGATAAGCAAATTTGAACCCATGATCTTTGGAGCAAGAGTTAAGTACCATATCGCTTAATCACAGAGATGATAATGTACCATCTGTTTTCTGCAACTGCTAAACCGACAGCTTTGTGTGAGTAGCTCAAGCTACGGACTCACATTACCTTTATAACCTTATCCAAAATATTCTTATCCATGGTCACCAATAATGTATGCATCATTACAGCTCTTTTATAGGAGATAATATCCATATCATCATGTGGACTGTTAAATTCCGATCTTCAAAATAATACCTTTAGTAAAATAAATATATGCATTAATGCCTTAAAATGGCATTTGCAATAGTTTGGAAAGCAGCAACCCTTTAGATGTTTGTGTATACTCAAATGGGTGTAATGTAACAGGAAAAAGTACAGCTAAATTAATGTTATACTTATATAAAATACTTGTATTTAATTATGTTTTCTAGACTTCATGCTGGGAGTAGACTGATGATGCCGATAGGCGCGTTGCGTTATGAACACATTTGTAAATTAATTACCTCATGTGAGATGACTGAATAAACGATTTAAACTTGAATTACTTGAACTTGAATATTGGTATAATATGATAATATTATCATCATTACTTTAAATTACAAAGTAAGCTCTCCTATGAATATAATGTCAATGTGACCGGCGCTTCTTCGTTATTTATATGGCGCAATCGGGAAATATTTAGTCTCCTGTGGTAGGACTCCAGTCCATCATCGCATATTACTACCATCAATTTTGTCGACTGGTTCTCTTTTTAGAGTGATGAATGTGTGTAGAGTATTTCCCATGCGAGGGGAACTTATCTGAATCATCGCTATCGGCGCTCAAGCCTACGAGCTTATGATCATTAGCCACGGAGTACTGACGCATCACATTTGATTAATTTGAGTAGTTATTCAACAGTTTTCCTTTTTTAATACTCAACTTCTTCAGCAAATTATTCTCTGATGCTCTTCTCAGATAATCATGTTCATTCGAAAACGATCTCAGCTCTTCGTGGAGCATGCGCGTCAACCTACCATTATGTCAATAACTATCTCTACTTATGGCGGCGTGGTTAGCCCAGTTGCTGGAGCGTTGGACTGTTGTTGCTGCTGCAGTAATGATCCCAGGTTTGATTCCCGATCTGACTACTTGTGGTTTTACCTATAGCAAGAAAATGTATAGTCGATTTCCTCACAGAATTATGGCTGAATAAAGTACCTGGCCGAAAAATTAATTGTAACTCGTATTACAGACAAACGTCTCGTCAATATTAATTGTGTGTTTATGGCTAGTGGAGTAAACCATATGAAAAGCGCCTTAAGACTTTCGATGATAATAAGTGCGCTACATAACTGCAATCCTTATAATTCCACTTTTACCCATGTTTTTACTCCAGCCTTACTACAGGTATCCTCATCGTTATGGAAACTAATGATCTTTTATTTGATGTTTGGCGTCATTGCATTTGTACTCATCATATTTCTACTGGAAAGGATAGGAGCCAGGGCAGATCCTGGGAAATCACCCAAACAGGTCAGTCTCTCTCTCTCTCTCTCTCTCTCTCTCTCTCTCTCTCTCTCTCTCTCTCTCTCTCTTTATCTCTCTCCTTATCTATCTATCTATCTATCTATCTATTTCTCTTTCCCTTTTGTTATCTCTCTATGTTTCTTTCTACCTATCTACATACCTATCTTTCTCTCCCTCTCTCTCTCTCTCTCGATCTATCGCTCTCCTCTCATTACACTCCCCTCTCTCTTCATCTTCTCTTTCTCGATCACTTCTTTTATTCTTTCATGGCACCGGAAAAAGTCGAGTTATTTATAGAATCCATATGACGTCACTACCGGTACATGACATGATGGTGACGGAAATCGAAGTGATATGGTACGAAAATAAAGTGTGTCACATTAAATATTAATGTTATAACGTGTGGAAATACTCAATTCAGATAACTGAAACTAAAACAATATTTCTGTCTCAACGCCTTCCGTTTTTTCATACGTTTCTACTAAATAACAAAATAAACAAATAAAGCAAATAGTAAAAACATTCCAGGATTTAGAATATATTTAAACGTAAATTCCATTATTTGACTCCCTGTTAAAACATTCACCGAAGTTATTTTTAAAACAATTATCTAAATACCCGTAAATATTAACGGGTATTTAGATAATTGTTTTAAGAATAACTTCGGCGAATGTTTTAACATAGAGTTAAATAATGGGAATTATGTTTAAATATTTCAGGAAAATAATTGAAAACACGAATCTAAGTATCCTGAAAGTTATTTGAAGGATCATTTTGTTTGAATATTAGGAGGACTTCAAAATCATGGAGCATGGATGTGGAAATGACAGTGTGTATGGGGGTTGAGTCAAAGGGATAAGGTATCGCTTATGAAGAAAACGAATTATAATATAAGACAACGTTCGGAAATAATCGATGTAAACAAAACCTGGACATCGAACGTTTTAGCTTTGTCTTTTAACGTCAATAGAGAAAGACAAAGATTAGTCAATGACATCAGAAAATATACTGCAAAAATGCCCTAACTGATGTTACTTCTAAATGAAGTAGTGACTCAATATGACAACCAGCCTGTCAGAGGTTATATGGACCACTGATTTTTCTTAAGACGACCTCGAACTTCTTACAAGACGCTAACCTTTTCATCTAAGCGAACGTATAGATGAAGAAAAACTTAATAGGATCATTTCTTTGAGATTTTTTCGTGTGTTGTTTTTTTTTCACCAATTTACGTTGGGATTTTGTATTGGCTACTTTGGGTGATATGACGATGGCCTCGGGTTCGATTCTCTTTGTCACCTTTCATTTCTACTTAGGTCAGAAAATTTGCATCGACTAAATCACTGAACTCTAGTAAAATAGAGTTCGTAGCCGTTGGGCCTACTTACTTAACTACCTTGCTAGAAATCTTGCAAAGGATGTTACTGCTCTTCATGTCTTAAGATTGCTGTGCTGCAAGTCAGTCTAGTCTATGATAAGCTTTTTTTGTTACCTCGGAGGAGTTAAAGTAAATCAAACGAAAAGCGTCGTTGAACTGCGTTGATGCGTTAAGTGCGTTATGCAAATTGCACTCTTTATTGTTTAATGTGTTGATTTATTATTCCTTGTTTTTTTTATATAAATCATGGTAATGGTATTATTAGTTTCTTTATCTTTCAAGATTTATGGTTGATAATTCCCCAGATTATAATGCAACACACGAGTCAGCTGTTCACCCACAGAACACTTCGTCTCCTAATCCCACTTTTGTTGTTTAATGGACTCCAACAGGGATTCATGTACTCAGACTATAATCATGTAAGTCTAGACATAATTTAGGCAAGGGGTGTTAATAAATCATAAAGAGACAAAGAATTATTTAGGAAATCCCAGTATAGACTATATAGAAACGAAAGAAGAGTAGGAAAAAAAATCACACAGAACGGTACTCGAACCCACGACCCTCGGCACCGAACCGCCTTGCCAAGAAGAAAGAGCTCCTCTATCAAGTAATCCACTTAGATTGACTACCATAGTGGATAGAGAAGCTCTTTCTTCTACGCAAGGCGATTCGGTACCCTTCGTCATGGGTTCAAGACCCCTTCTAAGTGTGATTTTTTTCATTATTTTTCTCATCTTCTTTCGCTTTTATATTGTCTAATATGGGATTTCCTTAATAATTCTTTGTCTCTAATCATGCAATTCATATATTCACATTTACATTTCTTGTTTCCTTACTATTGTTTGCATGGTATTGTTAATTTATATTGTTGTTTTGTGATAGTGTGTGTGTGTTTGCTGATTTTATTACAATTTATTTGTTCATGCGTTTTGCTCCTGTTGATTTTCATGTTGATTATATGTGTGTGTACATTTTTTTTGGTTTGCTTTATTTTGTTGCTAGTTTATTGTTGTTTTGGTTGAAATATTTATTTTAATTTTTCGTTGCTCCGGAGAGCGGTGGGGTATTCGTTTATTTATTTATTTATTTATTTATTTATTTATTCCTGCTGTAGTTAATGCATGTACTCAGGCAACAACCATATAAGGTTAAGTATACAGTTTTATATTTCATTTTTGCTACTTTTTTTTGTTTGTTTGTTTTTAGGGATTGCATGTCGTGTAAGTGTGTGTTGGTTTTGTGCGTTTGCAGTTTATTTTTTGCAGGGTTGTTTTTATTTTTGTTTTTGTTTTTGTTTGCTTTGTTTTTATTGTGATGTTTTATTTTTGTGTGTTTCTTGATGTTATTTTTGTTGTTTATGCTGTGTTGTTGTTGGTTTTTTTTATTGATGCTTTGTGATGCTGTGACTTCACAAATGGTTTATGTATCTTAGATTAAAACCATGTAGGTCAAGTCAAAAGTTCTAGTTTATGTTTCTTGTTTGCATTTGTGTTTGTTTTTTTTTTTGTTTTTTTGTGTTTTGTTTTTTGCGTTTGTTTTTCGCTTGTTGTTCTTGTTGGTTTTTGGTATTGCTTTTTATGTTGATTTTTTTTTTTTTGTTTTGCTATTTTGCTTTTGTTTTTGTTTGTGTGTGTGGTTTTTTTAAGGGGTTGAGATTATATATTTATTTATGTGCTTATTTTGCTTGTTTATTGCTGTTTTTATTGTTGAATTGGCTTCAGCAAGAGATTGTGAACTAAGACTATAACCAGTAAGTCTATCTCATATTATTTGTATTTTTTCTTTTTTTGTTGTTTGTTTTTGGTTGTTGTTTTTTGTTTTGTTTTAGATATTGTTTTTATGTAATTATTTATCATTAAATATGCCCATTGGACTCTTTATCTACGTAACACATCATTAATCAATCGATTAGGAACTTGACCTCTGGTCTCTGTTTTTTTTTTTTTTGTTGATATTATTGTTATTGATATTATTATTGTTGAAAATATAATTTCTCCTTAATTCAAATACTTAGTGCTTGATATTTTTACATTTGTATTCCAGTACTTCGTCACATGTAGTTTGGGCATTGACTACGTTGGTTACTGCATGATAACACTAGGTGTGGCTAATGTATTGGGTGCGGTGTTTGTGGCACTTTTCTCACATCGGATTCCAAGTGAAGTTATTCTAGGATTTGGTGGAATTCTACACATCGCTCTCATGATTGGGTGAGTGTTTCAACCTACAACGACAGCAACAGACAAAAATGAAACAATAAATACTACTTCAGCTTTTGTTTCTAATTATGCTACTTCTGATACCACGGCTTTTGTCAGTTTCTAATGCTGTTGATAGTACTTCTGATTTTACTGCTACTGATTACTGTTTGTTGTTGCTACTGTTATTTGTAATAATTATGATTACTACCATTATTACTATTAGTACTACTGTTACTACTTCTACTACCGCTATTAATTGTTGCTACTACTGCTGTTCATACTACTTTTGCTTCTATTTCGAATTGTACTATTACTTCTAATGCTTCTATTGCAGCTACTACTAAATGATACTGGTGCTGCAACTACTTGCTGTGGGTTTTATTGCTATGATAATTACAACATCAATTAATGCTGCTGGTATTGTTGCTTTCCCACTACCACTACTACTACTACTACTACCACTACTACTACTACTACTACTACCACTACTACTACTACTACTACTACTACTACTAC
>JAUEKR010074261.1:0-10333 GCA_031762895.1 Corambe burchi
AACATATTTAGTTATTTATTACCAAATCATGTCTATATAACTGTAAATAGTTATTGTATATTCCATAAAGTATAATTCTGTAAGCATTTAGGCTGAAATAAGCTTAAAATGATCTGTATGCTGTATGATGAATTTGTATGCTCAGTCTGACTGGTAGTGTATGATCATGTATGGAAAATTTTGAATTATGTATGCTGTATTTATATTTTGTATGGTTAGTGAGACGGGTCCCATACAATTTGATTTCATGGCGATATTACAGAATAGTACAAAGTCTAAAGCCTTCGTACAAGACTCGTTATATGAATCATGCCACCGAATAGGAGTAGAAAATACCAGTAATCGCTCTAATGCATTCTTTTCGAAAGATTACAAAATTAAATATAATTTTATTGATATATTAAATTACATCATTGGTGTATTATATTACCATGAACAAAGCAAAACACTGACGAAAATATCATTGTTATTCTATTTTTACATTCCAATGCCATATTTAAAGCTTTATGTTGTTACAGATTTGCGCAGCAAAAGTCAGCATTGCATGACGGAGTCTAGAATTTCAAATTTATTAGGATTAATAATATAAGAATGATAGTTTGTAACTGCTTAGAATGATTAAAAAGCAATAATATTATGTTAAAAGAATATGTTAATTGAAGCATATTTATTTATTGATTTTATCGTTTTCATCAGTGAATATAATTTCAATTTTCAATTTAGTTTTCATTACAAGAGATATTAAATTTATATTATTCAAAGTAACCCAATTCCCTAGTGATCATTTATATATACCATCTCTCTGTAGGAAAAGATATGTGTTTAAGAGGGTAGGGACTGGAGTTGACTAGAGAGAGAGACAGAGAGAGAGAAATACAGAGAGATATAGACATACCGAGAAAGAGAGACAAAGACAGAGAGACACACATAAATGGAGAAAAAAGAGATAGAGAGAAGAAGAAGAATAGATAAGAAAAAGAAGCAATGAGTATGATAATATCATGAGTAGCTGTAAAATATTACAAACTTATGAACAGGTGCACTATCATACAGGTGCACTATCATTTTCATTCATGCTTCCTCTATTAAATGCATCAGTTAAACGTCAAAACATACAACCATGGATTTCTTATTTGAATGATGGAGTTACTTTTTTTTCCTATCAATAGCATTATTCACGATACATTTGTATACATTTTTATTCAACAACCCAACCAAAAAAAAAAAACAACAACAAAAAGCATCACTATAGTCTAAGATTTCTTTTTGAGCTTGTTCTTGTTGATTATTGGTTATGTATAAATGCTATTATATTCTTGTATTAATTAAATAGATATCCATGTGAATGCTATTTTGGATTTTTATTTATTCAGATCATTGAGCAATTCATTGCTTACATCTTTTAGAGCTAAAAAGTATGATCTCTGGAGTTAAAAATATAACCTGCATATTTCCAGATGCTGCAATCTATTTAGATAGAAAGGATTGACATGTCATTTGTAATATGATTACTTTCAGAATACAACGCTAGCACGGGGCTCAATTGAAGCTGGAAATTTTCACATTTTCGCTAACTTGTCAATAGTCTTATTATAGTACTAAGCGTGGAACGAAAGTGGCTGTAGTGAAACTTGTTCTAGCTGGCTGAAAATAAGGTTTTTGCTATTGAGGCCAAAGACAATGTGTATCCATCTAACAAGTTACCGAATTAAAGAAATATTTCCAGCACCACTGTAGCCAAAGATTTATACTGATTATACTGATATTACTGATAATAAGATTAGCTATTTACTGCTTAAAGTACAATCTTCACATGTCTAACCAATCAGGAATATGAGAATATTACTTCAATTTTGGTTTGATTTTGGTTTATTTTTCATTTGATCAAAGCAGGTACCAAGTTCCTGTGGGAGTCTTCCTCTTAGCCTATAGCCTCTGAAACGTCGTAAGTCTAGATAAGTATATAAATAAATAAAACAGATATCATATCGATTATGGCTGTGATATACATTACATTGAACCGCATGTAACTTAATAAATCATTAAATGTTACCCCACTGCATGATTAGATGATTTGATATAATGAAATGCTTAACGTTTCCTACAAAACCACAGTGCCATCATAGACTTTAGTTATGTTCTATAATGATTAAACGCATTCTAAACATCTTCAAAAACAGTAATAGAAGATACAATCGCTTAAATAAGGGCAATCACCATTCATACACTAATCCTTCGTTTAATTCGTTTATTTTTTTTAAATTTATTATGTCAGTATGCACATCCAATCAAAAAGCAACTGACGAAAATACATATTTTGAGCTCATCCTTCTCCTCCTTCTTTTTCTTATTTTTCTCATCCTCATCATAATCACCAAGAGACAACAACAGAATAATCATTGTCAACATCATCAGCTATAATATTATAACTGTGCGTGCATGGAACCCGGTTTTGAAAGACAGTAAAATACCATAAATACAGCACAAGCACAATGATTTTATGATAATGTGCATACGTTTAATTACGGATGCAACCATTTAACATTTTACCAAACTGTTCCATGAAAAAAATGGCATTGAGCCTTTGGCAAACATCCCATAAATATGCATTTTGTACCAGAAAATATTTTATAAAAAACATTTGAGTGACCTCTAATTCGAGACAAAATGTTGAATCTATCTAGGACGTTAGTCTTCAAACATAGGTGTATAAAATATTTTCTTTAACAAGAATGATCTAGAGGCCAGTGCTTATCACCAGTTTAGTTTACATATGGAGACGAAGATCTACGATATCCACGAAATAGGAAGCCAATCATTTCATTCATAGGTTAATGCCATCAGTTTCTTAACAGGTACTCACTTTAACTGCTGAGTTGGATGCATGCGATACCTGGAGTGTCTTTTCAAGCAATACAAAGCCCGCGACTTCATGATCACTACTCCATGGTCTTAATCAATACGCCTACGCCCTGGCCTCGAACACATGGTTGAATAGTATGCATTTAATTAATTAACTAAGTTGTAATAATTAGATACGATTATCATACACCAGTAGACCATGCAATAGATCTACGACGTCAATTCCTCATTGAGTTTAGATCCATCTAATCCTAATAGATCCGCTCAATATCCTGTTTTAAATGGATGTGCACTCATGCCTTATATGGTCACGTGGATGGGGCATTAGTGTAAATAGGTCAGTCATGAATGCTATTTTCTTGTAATGTTATTGATAATAAAATAAGCTAAATTCTTGTTAATGTATTCACTATCCTAGAAGGGCATTTTGTCATGTGTTTTTACATATCAAAACCGAGCGTGTCTGCTGTTCAACGTCGCCAACATATCAATATGTGCAAATAACCTTTCTCAACCCAATTTGCCTCTGATGGAAATCAAACGACTGACTTTATTATATGAATTCTAATTCCTTAACCACTCGATCACACATACGTAGTATTTTTAATCAAAATGACACATACAATGAAAATATCAAATTAATATGTTTTAACATATGAAATATACGTGTATTTATTATGCATCTAACGGTACTATAATTATCACAATGTGATTAATATGTTATTTAAACTAAGTAGATTTGATTTGATTGAAGATTTGTTTTGAAATTTTTAAACAACTTAGGATAATTCAAATTTAATATGTCAATTTTGGGATCTTGAGATGCTCAATATAAAAGCCTCAGTTTATTATAGGTGCATATTATAGGGGACGTTCCATTATATTTGGTTGTATATAATTAATTGGATAGCAAAATATATTATATCATGCTTCACTAATTGAACTAAGTAAACCATTCAATTTTGTCGCGCTTCAAGATTGTCTTCTTTTTAATTTCCTGTTCATAATTGATATTATATTTGCAATAGTAGTCTAACAATATGCATTGTGTTGCTCATGTTAGAATTATTGACATCGTGAATCGTGGGTGTAGCATTCACGTGTACGTCATTTATGGAGAGTATTGTATTTTATCAACAATACGATAAGCCGGATGATTGTAATCCTCCCATCATTTAATGAAGGGGCTCAGTTGCACAGTAGTACGGTATCTTCTTCTGAATACAACAACCTGGGTTAAAATCCGGGTGAGTGCAACTATTTGTTCTATGTTTTTCACACCCCTTATCCTATGGTAGGCAGGATCTGACATCTAGCCTGATCAGATACGGATGAAAACTTGTAGGTCCCGTGTTTACATTTAAGCACGTTAGAAACCCTTTGGTGGTTTAAAATGGCAAAGAGCCGACTACTAAAAGCCGCCACCCGTCAAAAAAAATATATTAATCTTTTCTCAGACAACAGTAATACACAAGCACAATTGAGACAGTTGACAAAATTGAAAGAAGAAGAAATTTGCCTGGGAAGGTCTTACAAGTCATTGAACTTACGATTTTTAAGGGGCACATTATGTAAAGGCTATGTAAAGCTTCCCATACCTAGTGTTCAGGACCTTGCCATTGGGGTTCTATTCTTCCTTTAGCGTTGGGGATACCCATAATGGCCAATGCCTAGGTGGTGCTTAATGACAGCAACAACAACAACAACAAAGAAGAAGAAGAAGAAGACTGAGGAAATTAAAATACTATCAGACATGTCTGGGAATTAATAAGATATAGTACTGCAAATTATCTTGCTACGGCTTTGCTGCAAACGCAAACTTATTAATTAAATTCCACGTGACTCACATGATGGATAATCCTAGGTCTAGTTGTAAGACGCTCATCTCGTGATCGAGAGGTCACTTGTTCCAACCCGCTTTGCGGCAGAGTAATGTTAAACTCTCGTTAACTGTTTTTTTACACGCATTTTCTCACCCCACTCAGATTGACCATCATTGGCCGAGAAGAATTGTCAGATCGATATAATGACGCCCTTTTCAGGCAGGTCTTCTGTATACTACTCGAGGAGTTGAGATGGTAATGAAATTGAACAGTAAGCGGGATAACGTTATATAAATGATCGCTATAATTTTAAAAACTAAACAACTTTTGTAGTTGTGAGTAATTCACAAAAGGGGAATGTGTCTCAGACTTTAATGATGATAACAATAATGATAATGGCGATGATAATGGTAATATCATGATGATAATTGCGATAATTATGATGGCGGGCAAATTGCAGTTTAGAATTCATAATGATGAATCTTCAGGAATGAATTTTCTTCTTTCTATGCCCATGAAATAAGGGAAAAAAACAATATAATGTACAAAAGCAAATGCTACAAACAGTGAGGAAAACATTGATCATTGATAATAATTACAGGAATATAACATCAACGCCAACACTATCGTTAATGTTGAGTAACTAATTGTATTAATGATAGCTCTAGACTAACTCACCACGATGCCAATCAAGACCCATAATCATTGGCATGAGTTGTCTACCTTACCTGACGAACTCACAAAGACCAGACAGACAAAACTATATAAACTTGGTTATCATTATCATAATATTAACTACCGAATTCTTACGTTCACACTTACTTTATCTTTCTATTTCTCTTTCTTTCTTTCTCTCTTCCTCTATCTATCTATCTATCTCCCTCTATTTTTCTTTATTCTCTCTCACTCTCTCTATCCCTCTCTTTCCCTCTCTTTCTCTCTGTTGTCTCTCTCGATCGCTCTCTCTCTCTATCTTTATTTTCTTTCTCCCTCTCTCTCTCTTTATTCTCTGTCTATTTCTCTCTCTGTCTCTGTCTCTCCCTCTCTCTCTCTCTCTCTCTCTCTCTCTCTCTCCCTCTCTCTCTCTGACTAATCAACGCTAATATATTATGTGAGATGTCATTAACCCTATAATGCTTACTAACGCCAAGGTCAGCAGCAACAAAATGGCTTATCATTATAAACATGACACCCAGTAATGATTCTTATTTATTTTCTTCTTTGGTCTAGTCGTTTCAAACCTCCATGGGTTACAATTCGTTCACCGATGGAATCAAAAGTAGAAAAATGTTTGAAAGAGCTCTACAAACCATTTTTGCTTTTGATTTGTTTTGCTTGCTCTACTGCGGCATTCTGATATTTCGCTGATTGAATGAGGCAAGAAGTTTAATCCCTGAGAAATACGATTATCACATAATATTACATAATCATCCCTCTCACATTCAATGAGAACTCGACAATGGTACAATTTATATAATGTTAGAATAACGAACTGGCTATGTTGTATCACCTTCATAAGATTACTAAGACTTATGTATTATTATGCTCCCATTTAACATCATACTAATAAAAAATGCTATATTATTAGGCAGGCTTCTCACTAAGCATACACAATACAAATACAACGTACACGTTGTATGATAGAAAAGAATGAACGCACGGTGCTAACTGTTTCCAGTTACACTGAGCATACAAACGTCATCATACGCATACACCTTCATCATTCAACATACACCTCGTCGTGTATGACCGTGCCAATTCTTTTTCGATGTGAATGGCATACAAGCGGTGACGTCATCGAATCTTTCGTGCGGGAGATGAGTTTTTAATGATGCCATGAAATCTTTTGTGCTGAAAATTAGTGCAAGATATGAGTAACACTAGATCTATTATTAGCTTACCTGCCTAATATTTTGGACTCGATTCATCAATGTTTTTGTCTATAATTTCGATTGTGGAGTACATATTTAGTTATTTATTACCGCATCATGTCTATATACTGTATATAGTTATTATATAATCCATCAAGTATAAATTTGTAAGCATTTTGGATGAAATAAGCTAAAATGATCCATATGAGTGTGAGCTCTAGACCCAGGGCACGACCGCCTCCTTTCGCTATCAACTTTCAAATGGCTTGAAAAAGTGTATGCTGTATGCTGAATTTGTATGCTCAGTTTGACTGCTAGTGTATGATCGTGTATGGTAAATTTTGAATTACATATTATTTTGTATTTGTATTTTGTATGCTTAGTGAGACTCTAGCCATAGCACCATTTTTTTCATAAACGTAGCGTATGCCATTGCATCACAGTGAATTATATTCCTATTGAATCAGATATTACAATTAATTGAAAAGACGTATAGAAATAACTTTCTTCAATATTTAAACCTGCATTATGTTATCCTTATTCTCACTATCACACATTATGTCGTACATGTCATATTTTGATTGTTTTGGCACATATCTTCAGATCTTCTACTTAGTTTGTGGAGGGTTTCAAGTTGTCTTTCGTTGTCGCGTTTAAAACTAAGGCATTTAGATTATACGATTATTTTTGCATATCTATTGTTGATATCATCTTTCTTAGTTGCTTAAAACCATTAGAATGATATTTTTAAACCTTTGCCTTAGTGACGATTACGAATTTCATTTTTTTTCCTTTTTGCAGCTAAATGTTCATTGTTCAATAGAGTAAGAAATGAAATGGATCCTAGTAATATTACTTGCTACAAGCTTTCGGAAACTTATTTTTTTTTCCACTAGAGAGGTCTCTAGACAAAATAATTCAATCCACCTAGGAAGATGCTAAAATATGCTAGTTTCATTATGTCCTTGCATTTAGATGCTTTTTTAATTGTCTTGATTTTTACATCATATTATTTACCTGGAACTATTGGGAGGCGATCATTATGTTGTTAGGTTTTGTTTAGTTGATGCTGTTTTTCTCTGCCAGTCGTACAAATTGCATGGTTTGATACTTACCAGGCAGACGGCATGTCAGATTCTATAGTTCAGTAAGATATCGCTATCATTTAGTCTATTTTGTCCTTTTTCATATTAACGAGTCTTAACTAGTCTATATTCCAAGGATTTTATGAATAAAGTTTATTTTGATAATTTTGTTTTGGAGCTATTTTTGGGATTCTAGACGTGGGGTGTGTGTTGTTTTCTCTCTTCAACATTGTATATTATAAGGCAAGATTATGAAGAATGTTTTAAATTGTTATGTTTTGTTTTCTTACATATATTACTAAGCAGTCCACATGTTGCAAGAATTTGAATGAAGTTTACTTTGGGTAGTTTGTTTTGGAAGTATCTGCTCGGGGTTTTTCGTATTTTTTTTCTTGTCAGCATTGTAGGGTACTCTGAATGAATATGAATAATTCTAATTGATATTTTTTGTTTTCTGTACTACTGTTAGGATGTGGAGAGAGATAGAGAGAGAGAAAGAGAGAGAGAAAGAGAGAGAAAGAGAGAGAGAGAAAGAGAGAGAGAAAGAGAGAGATAGAGAAAGAAAGAAAGAGAGAGAGAAAGAGAGACAGAGAGAAAGGGAGAAAGAGAGAAAGAGAGAGAGAGAAAGAGAGAGAGAGAGAGAGAGAAAGAGAGAGAGAGAGAAAGAGAGACAGAGAGAGAAAGAGAGACAGAGAGAAAAGGATAAAGAGAGAAAGAGAGATAATGAAATAGGGCATGCATGTTAGCTTAGGCAGTGATTTCTGAGCTAATAACCCAGAGAATAGTTTCAGATAAATGGAAAAAAAGGCTATAAAATGAAAAGGAAGCCCATTAAAAGATGGAACGGAGGATGAAGAATGAGCGAAGAACGTAAAAGAAGACTCCGAAGAAGAAACAGATGAATTTAGATAAAAAAAGACTGAAAGTTGGAGTACAAAAGTTCTATCATTTTAACTCTATGATTTGTCTTTGATAAAGCCATAATTATTATAGTAAACCTTACAGCTATAAGCTAAGATTAACACACTTGGAAGCAGACCATGGATTACCTTCTTAATTAGCCGATTTCTTGCTTTTAAATTTGTGGGTTAGCTGTTGTTTTTATTGATATTATTGTATTTGTTGCTGTTGATTTATCAAACTTTAAAAAAAATGGGAAAAGGTTAGATTAAACCTTCAAATGATGTTTGGTAATACGTTGGCCCCTCACTAATCGGGACACCGCCTTGGGTTGGACAATTGTCCCTTTTAAACGGGGTTTTGGATGACTGAGGGAAAATAAGATTAATTAATACATTGGTTTCTTGGGATTTCAGGCCAATCTGTGTCGGGTTTCCCGATTAGTGAGGGTGCCAAATACAGAGGTTACACTGTATTCCGGTCGTGTTTTATGTAAAATAACTAATTCATGGGATTTGAACAGTTAATTACCGCGTACAGAATTAATCCACAGTAATTATCCTGTCTTTCCAGCATCCAATCTAACAGGATTCCATTCTATATGATTCCGGTTTTGAGGCTAATTTATTGATGCATCTTGGATTTAACTATGTACTAATTTGGAGCTCAAATGTCAGCGGTCTTGTTGGAACAGTTACAATATCATATTATTTAGTACGGAAGAACGCAAGTTGTTGCTGTAAATCTCTAGTCTATCCGTGAAATGCTTTTAGTTATTACTTTTTCTTCCAGCGTAAACCTACCAACGCCATATTTCAGCGCCGCCAACGTAAGCAATATGTGCAAATTAAATAACTATTTTAAGGGTTAACCATGATGCCTCGGTCGGGAATCAAACCACCGACCACATTGTTTCATAGTCCAATTACCTAAACTCTCGACAACGGAGACACACAAGTAAGATGTTAGTAGAAAGATTGATGGTCGGTAAAACTGGTGTTTATTCTCAGTTTCTTATGCTCAAGAGAGCGAATATCTACATTCTTATTGGAAATAACGCCAACCAAGTTCTTGTTTATTTCCTCAGTTTCAAAAACCAGCGCTTATTTTAATATTTGAATGAGATGTTGAATGTGCGATAAAATCTAATAAGATTATATTATGCTTACTAGTATTGTGTATTTTATGAAAACGAGAGAGAGAGAGAGAGAGAGAGAGAGAGAGAGAGAGAGAGAGAGAGAGAGCTCCACCGTATAGGTCATAATAGATAGCCCCAAGCATATCATATGAATTTCGAATTACCGAAGTATATTGTTTTTAAAAACAATGTTTTAAATAACACAGATTAAGAAGAATTAAAACAAATACAATTAATTTCTTTCATCCTCGATTGGAAATGTGTTTTTTTTAATTTTCTAACCGAAAACCAAGGGCTGGTCAGTAGTTGGTTGGTCTCATTATTGGGGATTAATGGAAACGAGTCGGTTGTACCGCCAAATAAACAACGATTAATTGAACCCAACAATGCTAACGTCTTTTGAGAATATCTTTTTAAAATTTTGTTCATTAACTTTTATAATTAACCGATTTTATCTAATGTCTTAAATAAGCGTACTAAACCGTTTAGATAGACGTTTTACATAATTTCATCTTTTTTTTTTTTAAATAATTATTTGTTGCTTTTTTTAATTTTCTGTTGAGATTTCCAATTTTTTAAAATTGGGAATTATTTTTGGAGGGTGGTTAGTGGTTATTGTTGGATTTTCTTTCAGCTTTGTTTGCTTGAGTGCTG
>JAUEKR010074372.1:0-16099 GCA_031762895.1 Corambe burchi
AAAACAAAAAACACACACACACACACACACACAGAAAAACTATAGATAGCTAGAGATCTGAAAGTTCTTTACAACCAACTTCGCTATATAGTAGAATGAACTGTACTATAATATTCCAATTTTAGAGAAATAGATTTGACTAAAATGCCAAAACTTCACATTGTATTTTACAATAGTAGGTGTGTGATATTTACTTACAAAAACAAAACAAAACAATAACACTGAAGGTTACCAACGTATTGATGATGGTCTAGAAAGGCTGAGATAACATCTTCCTAAATCTACAAAATGAACATAAAATACATGTGGAACTAAATTATCAAACATATTGAAGTTGATTTTAATTTACTCACTCCCTGCTCATCCAACTTCAACAGCTGCTCATGGGTTTTCTCGCCAGCGACACCGAGTTTCAAACAAGATAACTGCACTTCTGGGGTAGCAATTTCAAGGACCTCTTTGTACGGGATGCCCCTGGAACTGCTTAGCTTGGATGGAATCGCCTCCTCAAGAACACAACCACGAAGCGTAGTCAGCTGAAATGAATTTAATAAATTCAAAAATATATATCACAACCGCCATTCAGTGCAATAAATCTTTGTTGAGTCTACAATAATGCAAGAGGAATGGCATATTTGTATATTTTATACTTCGAATAAAAAAAAACAGCAAAAGGCAAACCAACAATAACACACCTAATAAACTAAATAATGATTCCATGTAGACTACAAATTAATAAACATGGATTTAGAAAACATAAGAGACTATGTAAATACAAGAGACCTTGTACAGGATAAAAAACTGCCCAAATCTCGTTAAAAAAAAAACCCGAAGAAAAAGTCAAAGATGCAGGATCAGATAACTACTCCAGTAAGTCAAAAGTGATGCTCTCTTGATGGTAAAAAAAACAACCTTTGTAACATAACACATCTAGTCTAGTTACTATAAATCATTCATTATGATCACAATCTTCTTACCTCACTTGTTCTGCATATAATTCTATACTGAGCCTGTCCATATTCTGCACGTCCTAAATTGTTGGCACGTTCATCTAAATCAAGTTTCTCTCTTCTGATGCTAATGGCAATCGGACCAAGATTATCATCACAGCCAAATAAATTTTGATGATCTGTAGGATAAATTGATAAGTAATAAAAATTGTAGCATTTTAATATTCATAAGAGTAAAATACATCACAATTAAGTATTTTAAATTTTTGTTTAAAATCAACAACTAAATCCATAGATGTAAATTCCATATTCATGTAAACAAAAAATAAAATAGTATAATCATAATTTTATATTAAGTCACTTTGACACATCATTATTTACAAAATTAAAAAAGTAGTTTTAAAATATTAAAATAAAATCATTAATTGATTAAACCAAGTACATCAAACAAGAAAAGCTCAATATAATATGATACAAAGATAACAAATATAACACTACCGTGAAACACAACCTACCATGAGTATAGAAGAAATGTCTGTAATAGTATGCACCATGATCCACATACTCAATGACGTGACCTCTGTGTGATACTAAAGGGGGGAGAATTTGACCAGAAGGGGAAGGTGAAGAGTCAAGAATAGCAACTCCACAACACGCAGGATGACGCACATATCCAGGAAAACTTTGACTCACAGGTGCAACACTGGACACACCAGAATTAACTCGTTTGTGAGCTGTGGAGCGAGTTAAACTAACTGTTCTTTCATCTTCACCACCAAGTTCATTGCGGAAATACGGACAAGAGAGGACAAGGTCATTGTTTTTATCATCTCCTTCGTCCGCATCGGCTAAAATGTCAGGGTCGTCTTTGTCAGGAGCCATACTTGACCTCTGACCCGAAGCTGCTGAAGCCCCAGTAGTGATGTTGTTTTTATAATTGAACCCGCTTAACCGCTGCAGCATGACTTGATTCAAGTCAACGCCAACCGACTGGCAGTCAAAATGTACAAATGCTCGCCTTCTACTATGGCTGTGATCATCTGATTTGCTTGGCAAGTCATCCACTACTCCAACACGTTCTTCAGATTTAGTGGCAGGAATATCCGATTCAGTCTTGCCTCTCAACTTTTTCAATATGCTAGCACTAGCCTCCCCAGTAATAGACTTGGCCCTCTGTTTGCGATCTTTGTGCTTTGTTTTGTTCTTCGGTTTGATCCCATCAGCATCGTCTTCGGGCAAATCTTTAGTGGGAGCAGGCATACCGTTGAATCGTATTGAAGCCTTCCCTGTATCCATGGATGAGATTTGAGGTTCTGAATTGGCACCAAGACTGCCCTGTAGCAGCTCTTGAAGACGAGGAGGGGCAGGACTCCTCTGATCCAATGCCCGATTGTGTTGGAACTCATTGAGCATGGAGAAGAAATTGTCAGTGCTAGTGCTCAGGACATCAAGCGAAGACGTACTACCATACTCACGATGAAGATTAGAAGGGGCCGGGGCGGGAGCCTCCACCTCTCCGCTATCTACTTCCAAGTCACTGCTGCTGCGATAAAGTGTGCGGTTTGAAGTAGCATAGGTCCTTGCAGGCTTTTGTGGGGCGGAGTGTTGAGTATGAGTGCTTGACGATGATGATGGGACGGAGGTAGAGGGTAAATTAGTAAGACCAGATTTATTGTTTTCAATGGCATAAGTTTGTGTGCGTGGACGGGAGCCAGCATGCGTTCCCTGGAATGCCCGAGACCTTCCTCGACCATTTCCTCGGCTGCCTATGCGTTCATTGTAGGAACTTCGCATGTCTATGATACCAGCTCGCATTTTTGCACGGTAGAAGCTATTGCTAGATGGTGGGACCACTGGGTCATAGGAATCATCAGCCAGAATACGATTCACATTGTTGGCATGGCTACTACGAACCATATCAATATCACTGCTGTTGTTATTATTGTGCTTGCTACCATAGTTATCCTGGTGCGGGCCTTGGGACAACCCTACGATGGGGTCAGCTTTGAACTCTTTCTCACGCTGCTGTTGCTGATGGTAGAACTCTGCAGCCTTTTGGGCACGTTGACGTACCAGCTCCAGGTTGTTGGAGGTTCCCATCTGCATGGAAGGCCCATCAGAGGCCATACTGTCATATCTGTTCATTGAGCCATGTTTTGGAGGACAGCCCTAGACATAAGAAAGAGAAAAAAATCATGTCATGTATCATCCATAATTCATTGTGTAATACATACAGATGTTGATCATTAATATCTCTCCCAAACAATGACTTTCATGACATGAGTTCCCTATATTTAACCTTCTGTCTTACTAAAACAAGTACTACCTCTTTTTAATCATCCAATTTTAGTAATATAACTATCATACTATACCAAAATAATAAGTAAGTTCAAAATTTAAGAAATGTCAAGGTTTGTTCATGGTAGCTGAGTTTTCTCCCCCTGACTAATCAGTGAGAGTTGGTGAAAAGTATGTACTGTATGTTTACAAAAACAAAACAAAACAAGCTATCTAAAATTGCTTGCATTTCAAACTTCTTTACACAATGAGCAATGGACATGCAGAAAAAAATTCCATCATCATAGGCAAAGGATCAATGCTGAATTTTTTATAGTCTTTAACCGTAAGTAAATCAGCAAAATCAGCTTACATATATGCCAAAATATATCAATGAGTACAGTATAATTCTTTAAGTTAAGTAATTTAATCCAACAAAATCAACACTCCAAAAAGGTATATAGAAAAAAAAAAGAAAAAAAAAAACAATAACAAAAAATAACCAACAGATTATATAAAATTACTATGATCAACAGTTATTAGAAGAAAACTATACTGAAATAAGAAAACAATACCAGAAAATCTGCAACATTAATAAAATTAATAAAAAATAGGATGTCTAATATAATAACATGATGGTAAAGTAAACAAACGATTCCCACAACTGAAAATATAATAAAATAATTAATCACAAACTTACTAACTTCTTTATGGAGGACATTATAACATAAATAACTAAAACTTGCATGGTGTTTAAATCAACTTATATAATGATAATTCATTGACAACATCCACCACTCAATGCACTTCCGATAATGCCATTTGACAGACCAGTGACTAACACAGCTTACAAGATCTAATCACCATCAGTATTTCTAAGATAAGTGATGTGAATGTCCCACTCCACACAACACAACATGATTACAACAGACAGGTGTATTGTTCTACATCCACCAATACTTATAAGGAAAAAAAATACTATCAAGTTCTCAACCTTATTAGAAAAAGTTAGATAAAGTAAATTAGTGTCTGGAATTATCAAATTAATAATTAAGGGGGATGTATTTGAACGTATTTATCAGTTATTGAAAGAAGGAATAAAGCATACATTCATTGATAGGTAAACATATGGTCTTGTCTTATCTCACAATATACCAAAAGTGGATATAGAACAATTTTAATAACAATAATTGTATGATGAACCTACGAGGTATTGTTAAATCACATAATATACCATATTATGTACATATATTATGCAACCACAACGATGTCTTGTCAGTACAGAAATGTGATGAACACTGAACACCCATAACCATGCATACATTATTCGCGACGAAACAACATAATAAACTATGCACACGATCACCACAAACGCAAACAGATACAGTACACAGGAGTAAAATCAAAAACGAACAAAATAAAAAGAAAGCATCTACAAAAAAAAAAAAAAAAGATCGAACATTGTAAAAAAACAAACAAAACAAAACAACCATCATACAAAAATTAGAAGAAAAAAAACAAAAAAAAAACAGACAGGAAGGTTTTGTCTATATCATTGCATAATAGCACTTGGTTACGGCGACTTTACAACAAACCGACCTTGTTCTTTGAAGCCAGATACACCTTCAACGATATTTTATGCTGAAACTAAAAACAATACATTACTAGGTCTAGATAGCTTCTTACAAACGAAAAATGAAAATGAAAACACACTGAATAACAAATCGTCTTCTCATTGTCTTTCAATATAAGTGACTCAACAAGTTGAGCATTACTGTTGACGTGTATTGTTAAAGAGTGCATAACGTGTCGCTGTAAGTACCGGTATATTAAAATCAAACGATTTTGGTTTGATATCTAGGTTGCTATTCAGTCTGCTTACTGTATCTTCTAACCACTACAAACATGTCGTTTAGTCGTTTTGACGACGTAAACGTAGTTGTTAACTCTGAGATATACGCTAAGAGGAGATAATAAATGTGAAGACGAGATACAGACAGGGAATCAAATAACGGAAAATGAGACGACCATGATCGATGAGCGACCAGTCAAACAAGATTTATTATTGCCAGAAAATGGGTACAGCAGAGCAGCAATCAAGAGCTAGCTAAGTAGTGAAATGGAGACGGTAGACAACTAGATAGATGTATAATAAATACGCACACACGACTACTATGGTCAACAGCCATAATGTAAAGAACAAAAAGTAACGTGGACTTAGACGGTATACATGAGAATGACCATGAAAAACATCACATCAAACAAGATCGTCAACCGGTCTCAGATAATCCCAAAGCATAACTAGACGCCTCAATGTCCCACTCATACACACCAAAGAAAAAAAATCGGCAATTTAAACAACTAAGACTTTCTCACAAAGATTTCAAATAAAACTTCAGCTGAGATCAGCAGACGGCAAAGCACATTTTAATAATAATAAAAATATAATATATAGTCAAGTAAAGCAGCGTTTCTCCATGAAGTTAAACCAAACCAAATATAGCAAAGTGTATGGTGAGTCGTGATTCAGGCAATTAATTATTGTTGAGTACATGATAACATGAAAAGTAGGAACAATAAACATAGAAATAAATAATAGTAACTATAAAAAATAAAATAATAATAATTAAATAATAATAATAATAATAATAATAATAATAATAATAATAATAATAATAATACTTGCGAATAATATAGTAGTAACATAATATATTCTAACAATAAAACTATACCCAAATGTCTTCTAAGATGGTGATGATAACATAATCTAGACTAGACGTCTATAGCATGAAAATCAGAATCACTAGTCTATACTATTATTGTTCTGTAATCTAAATCGAGGAATGCGCCAACATCGAAGTATTCTCATAGGATGAGAATTATAGGGAAGCCTCTATTATAAAGACTAGCAGATAGTAGATGGGTAAATATCATAAGTTTACCCAATACTGTTAAAGGTCGAGTTATGTAAGTAAGCTGCGCACTCAGGTGCTCCAAAAAGCAAAGCCCCCACATAAAACAGATGGTCGACACATAAAAGTTAATGCAAATCTGTTAGTTAACTATCAAGTAATGCAATACTTCCCTAAACTAATATAATAGGTCTTAGTTATATGAATGATGATGATTCTACTATACTGTACTATCACTACTACTACTACTACTATACTACTACTACTACTACTACTACTACTACTACTACTACTACTACTACTACTACTACTACTACTACTACTACTACTACTGACAATAATAAGTTTATAATTCTTATTAAGTTTATTTTAAATTAAAGAAAAAAAAATCCCGACTGGTAATGGTGTCTCATTTCTCGATAACACCTTACTCCTTTAAAACAGTTGACAAGTAATAACACCTAGAGGAAACATACGAATAATAAATACCACAATTTAATCAAGGGTGAAATAGAAAAACAGAGCATAACATTATATGTCTTACAAACAATAGCATGGAAGGACAATTAAAATAAGAAATTGTACAGAAAGCGTTGCCTGTGATAAACTAGACTAGTACGATAACATTAAGGGATAGTCTAGATAAATAAATTATAATAGAAAGGAATGAATACCAAGACCAAGGTTACCAACCTCTCAAACAATAAATCAATGCTATCATACGCTCAAAATTTGGGATTTAGGTTATAAATTAAGAATACAACCGGAAATTTAGTTTACGAGATGATAAATTATAGTAACAGCCATATTTGTCTTTCATAATGATCAAAAATACTAATTAAGTGAATAATTATATCTCAAAATATGCTAGAAAAGATATTTACCATATTAATTGAAATAAAAAGAAAAATAAAACATAATAACAAAAGAGTACTTCAAGTTTTCTCAGTAATAAAGTGATGGCTATAACTTGATAAATAAGTTTGGCAAGCAGTAGAGATAGTTTAATGCTATTTGTCCACCATCTCCAAATTACACAATTTACATAATCTTTTCAGGATTTTTGGGCTTTTAATTCAGAATAACTCTAAAAATTCAGGGTAAGAAGCAGCCCTTCCTAAAAAAAAAAAAAAATACGGGAAGAAATAGTTGAAGGATAATCATACAATAATGTCGCCACGCTATAAATAACCAATGGGCTGATGACTTCACTTATTAGATATATATTGGGAAATCCGTAATTCAGTTAGTGACGTTGAATCTAGCAATTCCAACAACATGTACCATACATGCATAATTGTATTGCCAAAACCACCAAATTAAAGCATGATATATAACAGCACGCACATAATAATAATAATAATAATAATAATAATAATAATAATAATAATAATAATAATAATAACAACAATAATAATAATAATAATACACAATCAACCCCCACCCAGAAAAAAGAACACAACTAAAATAACTTTTAAAAATATGTGAATAATACTGAATTGTCAAGAGTCAGCACAAAAAAAACAAACAAACAAACAAAACAAATACATAGGATTATAATTCTAGATAAAAGAATGCTTTAAAAAAGTTTACTGGTCATGACATCGGTTACATAATACTTGGCGTTAAAATATATAAAAGTAAACGACCCATGATCTTGACACAATTTGCTCATATTAGTTTTCCTTTCAACTTTGCTGCTGCTAAACAAATGAAGAAATGAAGATATATAATTTAATTGCCATACTACCACCCCGCAAAAAAACAACAACAACAAAAAAAACAACAACAAACAAACCAAAACAAAACAAAACCACGTAAAAACAACATATATACAGTAAAAAGTGGTTTTTCTTTATTTCTATATATATTACCTGCTAAATAATTGTAATAACTAAAAAAAGAATCAAGACTAGCCTTGTGATACATTTTATTTTTGCGTTGTCTGCAGGATGTATTATAAATTTGTTTCATACAGATCTAAACATTAAACGGAAAGCAAATAAAACCAACGAGGTGACATAATTTAAAAAAACAAATTAGACTGAGCTACCAAGTACCAAGTTACCAGGTTTTGAGAGAAGAGGAACTCCACATTATACTCGTTTACTGCAGTGCTCTTAATTGACCGGAAACGATTATAACGTACACTACCTGTCTAGTTGACAGCATAATCACAAAATTACAATCATACAATCTATCACACATTCTGACACAAACATTTTAAGTTAGTCGACGTCTATATAAATATAATGTACATATAGATAATCAGGGAGCCCGCAGTCCACAGATGTAACCGAGTTTTGCCGTTCAAAATAAGTTTCATATTATAATAATACGATAATATTCAGAAATACAAATAAAGCAATTAATGTGAAAAAGTATTTTAATTTGAAGTGTGGGGATAACACTGATAAATGTAACTTAATTAACAATAATAATATCTAGTCAGACATGGGTTCACAGAAGAAATAGAAATGAGGAGAAAACGAAGAAGGAGCAGTATTTATGTAGAAACAGTAGAAGTAGTAATAAATCATAAGAAAATTATTAAGGAAACCCCAGAATAGACAATATAGATGAGAAAGAAGAGGAGAAAAATAATGAAAAAATCAACCAGAACGGGGTTCGAACCCACGACCCTCGGCACCAAATCGCCTTGCCAAGAAGAAATAGCTCCTGTATCCACTAGACCACTCATATAGTACAAACATACCCAAACATTGACGTAGTCGGGGGAAATCTCCAAGATAGATTAGGTTACAAAGATAGTATTTTGTACTATTTGAGTGGTCTAGTGGATAGAGGAACTTTCTTCTTGGCAAGGGAATTCGGTGCCGAGGGTCGTGGGTTCGAACCCCGTTCTGACTAATACTTTCATTATTTTGCTCCTCTTCTGTCGCTTCTATTTAGTCTATTCTGGGGTTTCCTTAATAATTCTTTGTTTCTCATCATGATTTATCAATACCCCTTGTCCCAACTTTGTCTATAGTAGTAGTAGTAGTAGTAGTAGTAGTAGTAGTAGTAGTAGTAGTAGTAGTAGTAGCAGCAGAAGAAGTAATAGTAATGTGCATTGATAAAGTAGTACATTCTACGCTTGTAACGATGTCTTGGGGGAAGAGAAAAAAATATAGTTTATGTGCATGTGCATGATTGCAATCTTAATTGAATTAGGCAAATAAAATAAAACAACCTTGCTCAAATAGGACATTATAATGTCTCTTGTAGTGGGATCTGTCTCATAAAGCTCCATATAACCAATATAAAAAAAAAAAATCTTCGTAAGATGTTGATTTGAAAGAAAATTATACTTCACAATAGAAAACTCTATATGACATTCACAACATATGATCTCCGAAATGGTGTTGTACAGTGGACTTCATTTGTAGCTATGTTCAGATAGAAGATTGATCCGTTTTTCATGGAAACACCTCTATACAACTCAATGCTAAAAAATATATAGTTGTAGGGAGCTTGGATTGCAGCAATACTTTTCTTGTTCCCAATGGCATTGCTACAAGGCGTCGTCAAAGATACAATCAAAACTTCTTGTGGCATCGATTTAGTCCAATCATCATTTAACTATTTACATGCTTTAACCTAGCTACACAATCCTCACACCAACTCAAGTATGAATGCATCCATCAACACTAACTAACTGAACACCAATATTATCCTCACGGCCTATTCTACCCTACACTCTCTAGGCCTGGCTATTATTCAAATTTACAGCGTCAACCCACATCCGCCTGTCAATACATTTTAAAAATAACTTTAAGTAAAGGGCATGACTCATGACCCATTCAAGTACAATTAAAGGCTAACCTGATGTTTCACATTCTATAAAAATTCATTGTTATAATGAAAAATACACATTTGTCCAGGATTGATTCAAACTGTAATCAAATAGTTTTTATTCAATTTTTTCCCATAACAGTAAAAAAATGATTTGATTTAAACACTGGAGGTGATGTCGATAATGTTGCCTTTCATCTTAATTGGCAATAATTGTTATAATTGCCTATTCATCAACAAACAAATCTGCGCAAAATATTTAGCAGAAACATTATCAAATTATCATACAGCTGCATACCATACCCAATACAGTATATATGGACAGCCAAAACACACAAATCCTAAATAAATATAAATGGAAGATCGACAGAAACAAACATGCAACTGCTGATAAAACAATGAAGAATACGTCCAAGTATGCAATATATCAACCAGTCATCTCAATAAAAATAAAGAAAATGATATGTTCTATATAGGTAGTACAGGAAACAACTTCAAAATGCACCTTGCCAACCACAAACAAAGCTTCAATTACAACTTGAGATTAAAATACAGTCAACTACGCTTGTAGTGATGTCATTGGGTAACATGAAAAACAAATCTATTGTAGTTATTATTACTGAAAAGAGGATGTTCCATGAAAAGATGATCGCTACATGGTCACTGATAAAGAATGACAATACTGGGTTAGATGCAGACGCCATATTCTTCTTATGTTTTTCACACACAACACACAGTGTTCACAATTCTGTCTCCAACCGTATAAGTATGATGTGACTAAGAATTCATAGTTGCAGAGGCGAGGAATGAGCAATCTTTTTGCCTACTGCTTTGAGGCATTACCATACCTGTTATTCTGTGCACTCTTTTTGAAAAATACACAACCTTAGAAATGATTGTCAATCAAAATAAAATGGAATGTAATATGAAACGTCGTCCCAGGTAAATTTAAAATTAAGCGTCAGAAGGAAAATTCGATAAAGACCTCTGACACATGCACGGAACTGTTTAATACGGGTATGTGCAAAAGAAAAATTTAAGGCGCATGCTCAGAAAAAGAAAGTAAGTGGCAGTTAATTAATTGAAGCGCATCCCTACGGGTGAATAAATATCAATCGACCATTTATTATTTGCCGCATGTGATACATAAAATGCAACAATGGATGAAACTGGACTGTAGGACGGCATAGAGACAAATGCGGAACTGTACCTCTGAACATCACAACAAGTGAAATCCACTATAATAACAGCAAACTGGCAACCATCACTGACAGCACAAACACACAAATATTCAAGAATAAACAACTAGTCTAAAAGTAAAATGGAGGATTATAATGATTATTAAAGAAAACCCAGGATGTATTGCATTCATCGGGATTAACATTCCAGTACACAAGGGGTCAATTTTAAGCACAAGGCCAAGGGGGACTTATCTAATAAATTTTATCCTTTTCTTTGCCACTGCGATTATCTTTTTTTACAACCTACTTCACGACCTTCAATCAAAACACGAATGAGCTAAGACTAAGACTAAGAGGACCTACTCTAAGTAAAGCCTAAGGTTAAAATGATGTAGAGTATAGACTCTAGATAGACTCCATACTCTATAGCCTATAGATAGACGTCTTATATTATGCTTGATGAATGTGTAATAATGTAATATAGCCCTATGCTTAATGTATGATGTGTAAGCAGTATCTTGGAGCTTGAATGCTCTAAACTCTATGTAACAAGTCTAGACTATAGTACGTAATGTACTTTGAGAGTCTGTCAGTCATTGGCCTTAGACTTAGCCTTAAAGTACTTTAGACTTAGACTCCCTCTAAGACTGAAATCACATCAAAGTAAGCAGTGAGCCCATTGCGCTTGTAAGCCAAGCTGAGCTGGACAAATTCCTACAAATATCTACTCTAATATCATAATCATAGTCATAGTCATGGACAGTGCATACCAAAAGCAATAACCTCTCTGCGTCACGAAAGTAGCCATGGCTTGGGGTTTGAGCTTTTGTTGTACACAACAACACTGGCAATGACAAAATATAATATAGAGACGGTCTAGAGACTAAATATTAAGACAGAATAGAGCAGATAGTTGCCCATCTCCGTTGCCGTTTGGCTTTCACTTTCAGTCAGGCGCGGCTCTTCGCTTTGGGTGTGTTTTCCGTGTTTTCAGCCTTAGACTAGACTCTAGCTCTAGCCCTAGCTAGACTACGACTAATGACTAAGACCAAGACTAAAAATATCTAGAACCTAAAGTAAAGGAAGACTGAAGACTGGAAGTAAAAGAAAGATAAGAAGGCAGCCAAGAATGAGAGTGTGTAAGTAACTACTAAGTGTAAGTTAGTAAGTGTAAGTGTAGTGCAAGTGTAAGTGATATCTAAGTGTAGTGTAGTCTAGTCTAGTCTAGACGTCTATAGTCTATAGTCTAAGTGTAAGTGTAATGTAAGTGTAAGATATCAAGTATAAGTAATGTAATTGTAATAGCAGTTACTTACTTGGCAATAAATGCAGAACTTGAATTGACACTAACAGCTTTGGTATTTAACCCGAAAGCATGAACAAACTTATAATCCTCGGTAAGTTTTACAAGGAAAACACAGGAAATACCTCAAAGGTAAGCCTAAACACGAAACGGGAACAGAGTACAGAGACTCAAGATACTATAAATCGTCCATCTTTTGATTATACTACTTCCTATCACGTGATCATAATCAAAAGAATTTTGCCCATGAATGTGGGGGAAAAGGGAAAACTGTTTATATCTAATATGGTGTCTAGGATATAATATCTAGACTAATATGTTTGTATCTTTACAGGCACTCGGTAGTGCATTGGTTGGTATACCCGCTTGTCATGCGGGAGATAGGGGTTAAATTCCTCGTAGGGTAGAACTTTTTATTATTTTTATCTTAAAAGTTCATTATCTTCTTCATTTTCTTGCAACCTCAACTGCTTCTAAAGATATGAATTAAATAACATAAAATAAAACTAAACTCAAAGCATTACAATGAATACCCTCCCTTCTCCCTAAACAACAAATCAAATCAAAACTAAAGATGAGGCGTGCAAAAGACAAACAAACAAGCAAACAGAAAAGCAAACAAACGAACTCCATCCCATCCTTTAAAAAACAAGCAAACAAACAAAACAAAACAACAAGAAAAAGGAAAAAAAGAGCTACAGCACGCAACAAACAGGAAACAAGTTCTAAAAAATAAAGAAAACAAGATAGAAAATTTAACAATTCAGGATGAAATCAACAATGACAACAAGCTAGTCTGTAATACTTATAATGACGCCTCTCCTACAAAAATGAAATAAAATGAAATAAAGTAAAATAAATATCTACTTGTTGCTTAATTAAATAGCTAAACAGGGAAATTGTATTATGTAAGATCCAAGCGAAAACAACAAATAAATAAAATAAAATAAAATAATAAAATGAAAAACCTAAGAAAATCCTCAAAACACTAGAAAGATTAAAAATAACGCAAACAAAAACAAACACAAGGACAAGCGAAAACCTCCTTTACATCATAACCCCATCACCTCCCCTCACATAAAACAAA
The DNA here is from genome assembly GCA_031762895.1 of Corambe burchi. NCBI lineage: Eukaryota > Metazoa > Mollusca > Gastropoda > Nudibranchia > Onchidorididae > Corambe > Corambe burchi. The sequence continues at coordinate 13,506 of JAUEKR010074372.1, forward strand.
AGAAAAAGAACCCACAAAAATAAAACATCAGCAACCAAAAAAAAAACAAAAAAAACAACAACAACAAAGAAAAAAAAACACAAAAAACAAACAAACAAACAAACACACAACATAAAACAACCAACACACAATGAAAATCAGAAGCAATAAAAAAAAAAAGCAAGCGATTATAAAAGAAGACAAGGTGAATAATCATGAAAACTCTAGCAGTATGAGACAGTATGAGTTACTGCCCGTCATAAAAGATGATACCCTACGGTAATTTATATCACTTTCACTATACGTCTATGTAGGTAGATAGGCGTCTATTTTTTATATGGTATGATATGATATAGACACATATTCACATATGTACATGGGCTTAAAAGTCTTTTATCTGGTCTAGTGCTGTGCAACAACGTTTCACTTCATGACGATCTAACTGGGCATGTTCCATGATATTTATTTTCTAAAATCAGCTCGTTTTACTGGACGCAGCATTTCTGAGCTTCATAGAAGGCATCCAGACGACATTTAAATGTCAGCAATGAGGGGGTGTCAACAACACATCTAGAATGGTTACAGTTGTTAACCACTCTGATTGAGAAAAAAGTTCTGCTTAAGGTTGTGAGAGCATCTTTCCTTATAGAGCTTGAAATCATGTCCCCTGGTCGTACTATAGAGGAGTCCAGATGGAGGAGTCCATTGTTTACATAATACATGCCATGAGTATATTTGTATGCTTCAATCACATCTTCTCTGTCTCCTCTATGCTGCATACTTGGTAGTCTTATTTTCCTCAGTCTTTGCTCGTAATTCAAGTCTCGGAAGCCAGGAATGATTTTAATAGCTTGCCTCAGAACATTTTCAATGATTTTTGCTTCTTTTTTTCTTTCTTTCTCGATGTTTCACTTTCATTAATGCTTAATGCAGTCTTCTAATTATAGGGACCCCCATCCCCCCATACAATAGAACGTGGAAGTAGCGTACTCGGAAGTAACAAAAACTCGGAAATAGCGAATAAAATCTTAATTCCCGGTTTCTTCTCTTATTTAAGTCAATTAAACTAGCATGAAAATAACTAGTATTAAAAAGATAAACTCTGAAATAACGAAATTTCCTACCACAGCCTAGAACTAAGAACGAAGTAGCACAAAAACAACATACAAGGGTGATTTAAATACTATATAGCTTATCTTCATATGTTTCAATATGAGTTAGAGCCATAATTGCAGTTAAGGCAAGTATTTTGTGCCGGTTTGATGCTATCCGAGAGCATCGAGAATACAGACAAAGCAGTGCGATGCAACCGTCACAGTGAACTAGATTGGTTTTTATTTTGTTTTGGTTTGGTGCTTTTACTCTTCATGAAGACACAAATATACTTGCTTATTTCAGTTTGTATGTAAATTCGGACGAAAAATCGAAATTTCATTTATATGAGTTGTAATGAAGTGGATCCTCATTGTCGCCGCTGCATGTCCTTATAAGGTTTACACAGGGTTTCGAGCGTACGTTCACAGCAAAAAAACAAAACAAAAAAGATACTTTCCCAAAGCAGGTTGTAGTTTGTTTTTACTGCGTTTGGACTTAATAATAATAATTGTAAATAAAATAAATTTGGATGGAGTTGGGTGTGGGATGTGTGTTAGCCATCGTGACCCTACTATAGTCATACAATCTATCACACATTCTAGTTCAGAACACAATGGTGCTAGCGTATGTGTAGCCAACATGCCCTTCTTCCTTTCCTAACTATCTTAGGCTTCCGGAATTAGCGAGAACTCGAAAATAGTGGGTAGTTTGGACTAGACCCTTCGAAATCGCCATTTCGTTGTTCCACTGTATAAGCGCAATCTCAACCAAATTGATCGTGTACTTTGCGCTACAAAAACAATATTTATGAAAACTATGAAAACTGTGACCGTAAAAAAACCAGTCCCAAACTCCCCCATCCAAAACAACAATCCAAAACAACAAAACATCCTCAACGAAATAAAATCCACCCTCAAAATTAAACAAAACAAAAACAAAAGACCAACAGCAATAAACAAAACAAAAACAAACATACAAACAAATGAATAACAAAGAGCAAAAAAAACAAAAAACAAACAATAAAAAATGATAATAACGCAAGCATGCAAAACACAAAAAACAACAAAAAAAAAACAACAAACAACTACAACAAAATTGCAACTAACAAACAAGCGATAAAAAACAAAAAAAAAAACAAAAAAAAACCAAACCAACAACCCCATCCCCCAAAGATAAGCTTTTGCACGTTTGGGAAGACTTCACTAAGGTCATTTTTCGGCCACTTTCGCTTCTTACTTCATGGCAATTTTTTATCTACCCTATCAAAAAAGTTAGCGAAAACTGGAAAATGTTCAAGCTTCACTATAACCAAGACATAAGATACTACTTACTATGCCCCTAAAGCAGATGTCTCACTAAGCATACACAATACAGATACAGCATACACTTTGTATGATAGAAAAGAATGAACGCTATGTGTTAACTATTTCCTGTCTCACTGAGCATACAGACGTCATCATACACATACATCTTCATCATTCAGCATACAAGTGAATGCCCGTTCCTATTCTATTTCGATT
>JAUEKR010074484.1:0-10333 GCA_031762895.1 Corambe burchi
ATAATAATAATAATAATAATAATAATAATAATAATAATAATAATAATAATAATAATAATAATAATAATAATATTAATTACTAAAATTGATAATGTCATTATTAATATCCAACATGTCGTGTTATAATTAGTATTAAATTGACCAAGCTATATCGATAATGTAAATAATAAATTATACGAGAAATAAAAAAAACAAAGCAAAAATAATCTTACCTTATTTAGATTTGGATACTTCCAGTGACCTCTTTAATTCCTTCTTCGGATTCTTGAAGTGTAGAAAAATTCCTTTCAATGATGGGTGACACTGAATACAACATACATTGCCAGCATAATAATATTATGTTTAGCTATTCATGCCTCAATGCGCCAATAACAATATGGCCGTCGTGACGTCAACACGAAAACGGATAGTAAAATACAGATGAATTTTGTTTGTTTTGTTTTTCTTTAAATTAAACTTTGACACATCAGGGTGGGGGAAAGTTGAAATTCATCCCGATTACCCGGGTTTTCCTGTTTACAGATGTAAATGATACTATATAAGATTCAAAGCATTTATTATTTTGTCTGGTGTAATTTTCCCCCCAAGTCGATTTACCGTGTTTCTTGATCACTGAAGGTTCCAATCCCAGAGATTCCACGATAATAAGAAAATAAATCGCATCAATGCGTCAAATGTTTTAATGAGCATGACAGCATAAGAAAGGGGCGTTAAACAAATAACATAATAAAAATTACGCTTTATATGACGTAAAGGTATTTTAATAGAAATAACACATAATAGAGATGCATCACATGGATTCGCACAACTAGAGAAAATGAGAGTGGTATAATATATGGGTGAGCGGGATGAAAAGAGAAAGAGATGTGAAATATATGACACTATAGGATTTAGAGAGAAAAAGTTTATAACAGTAAAGAAAGAGCAGGATAGAAACAGAATTGAGAGAAAAAGAGAATAGTATAATGCAGTTAAAGATATCAGATAAATTAGACGATAATCCAAAGAACAAAACAAATTTTTAAAAGCACCATCGTTTGGTAACATAATTTAAAATACAGACAAACATTAACAATATGGTAATAATCAGGGATGCTACTTTTTTATCACTATTAACAGAAATGCTCCCACTTCAAAACCATAACTTAAACTAAGTGTGTAAGCGGCGACATAGCTTATTAATAATCAACAAAAACAATAATAAGATGACAGTAACACATACAGAAATACAAAATACATAACAAATTAATAGTTACCCTTAGGCCCTACCCAAAAATATACTTATATGTATAAAAATGCAGGCTTGATCATCATGACAAACAAAAACGGAAATAACTGAAAATAACTATAAAGTGGCATCCCTGAATAATGCATGAATCATAATATTATGATTGTTTTGAGGTTCTCACCTATACCACCTCTATTGTTTCCAAATTGAGATCTTCAGTTCGAATAAACATAAAAAGGGTTTGTGTCACACGATAATGGATGAAAAGAAAATTATAAATCAAAATCAACAAAACCAATAAAATCGTGATGGGATAGATATCTAGAAGGTGGATACGTATAGATATATAGACAAGAAGATAGAAAGTAAGATACTTTAGAAAGATATCAAGACGGATAAATTAATTGATACATAGGTGAATGTAATGATGGATCAGTAGATATATGAATAGACACTAATAGACATATTAATAGAACGACAGATTTGTGGAATCGGAAAATAAGAGATGGGTATAATATAGAAAATGAATCATATTTTTGATGGTGGAAAGATGAGTACTGACCATAAGAAATCGAAAGAAACATCCAGGTAGAGCAACAGAAAAGATGGAATAAAAAAAAAAAGAAATAGAGGATGATAAGAAATAAGATAATGGATTATGGATGACGGAAGGAGATGGTTTGGAGTGATCAAGAGCGGGTAGGGAAAGATAATAACACAAAACGAGATATTATAAGGAAATTCTGGTGTGTGTGTGTGTGTGTGTGTGTGTGTGTTGTTGTTTTTTTTTTCAAGGGAGCTGTGAAACATTATCAGAATAACGCAAGCAATGAATGAATGGTCGGTCAAGTGCAAAAGTGGGTCATCCCACATTTTTACATTTTTAGTTATGGGCCATTTTGTCTTTCTCGGAAAAAGTGATTATATGGCTTCTCCTGACCCACATTAGCATAACGCTAGGTATTACTAGAAATATTAAGTTATTATGTATGCATATAAAAGAGACTAACAATCTCATTCATTCCTGAAATATTCTAGGATGACCAATAAATCTTACACTAGGCCGACCATATGAATGAAAGCAATATGCACTCACCAATTATGTCCAAAGCAGGATTGGAAGAAGACAGGTTAGCCGAGCTCTTGAATGTCCGACCACCCGCGTCTGTTTGATCTGGACCAACGTCAGTTCTCCTGGACTCGATCTGCTTCAGCATGAGTGACCTGTCCGGCACTGGGGCTTTCTGGGATGTTGTTACAGTGGCTACAGTAGCTGCATTAGTAGCAACCGTAGCTGCTTTTGTAGAGGCAAAAGTAGTAGAACTAGAAGAAGTAGCGACAGTCTTATCACTGGTATTCATTTGATCTGTTTTAGGTTTTTCGCCAAGTTTTTCGTGATTTATACTACGATTGCCTTCGGATTTGGTACGCAAGTAAGGTTCCACATATGCTGAAGTAGAAATAGTAGAAGATGTTGAATAAGGAAGATTATCGATCCCATTTCCGTTAGTTATTTTAACGTTATTTGTCTGATAAGAAGAAGAACCAGAAGAACTGGTAGGCTGATCTGTTTTAGGTTTTTGGACAAGTTTTTCAGCATTGATTCTACGTTTGTCATCAGTTTTGGCCTTCTGGTTAGGTTCAATGTATGATGAAGCAGAAGAAGAAGACGAAGATTCAGGGCCGCTTCCGTTGGAAATTGCCGTTCCAGAGTTGTCAATCGTATAAGAAGACGCTTGGGTTGAAGAAGACGAAAGATTGTCCGATGAGCGAGAATTGGAAGAAACGTTCACGGATGCTGAAGATGTCGATTTCGAGGAAGCTACGGAAGATGTTACAGTTATTGGATTCATTTTTACGGAGTTTTGAGCTACATTTGACGTTATCGTGACGTTGGTCCCAGATGATCCGCTACTAGAAGAAGTAGCAGAAGCAGAAGGGTAATCAGACTCGATAATCTCCCTTGAGTTACGGTTGGATCTAAGCCTGGCGCGAGCCATTTCGAGCTCAGATAGGCCGTTGGATTTGTCGGAAGTGCTCGAAACATCGCTGTTGACTCTATTAGCTCGTCCATTTGACTGAAACTGGTGCGTTGTTCGAGTTGACGTTGACGACTCTCCAGAGAATTTCCCGTTTACCAAAGGTGCAGTGGCAGTTGTGTTTGTAGTCGAAGAAGAAGAAGAGGTAAAGTTGATGTTGGTACTGTTGGTCGATCCTGTCGTTGGAGGTTTCGTGTTGCCCTTGTTGAGAGAAACGATATGGAATGAAGATGAGCGAGATTTGCGAGATTCATTGGAGTGAGAAGAAGAGGTGCGTCCTACGGGAGGTTTAGAAGCCAACAGGAAGCTTGTACGACGCACGGGACTTTGATTGGGGTTAGGGTTAGTGGCAGAACTAGAAAAAGGTGAACTACTAGCATAAGTAGAAGAATAAGATGAAGAAGAAGAAGCATTGCCAAAATTCGCAGCCGGGGTTAAGTGCAAAGCAGAAGTACTGCCAAAAGATTTAGCAAGCATTTTCACACTAGGTAAGGAGCCGCGACCTTCTTCGGAGGAGAAGGATGAAAGATCAGAGGTCGAGGCCGCTGAGGCAACAGCTGCTTCCGGCCCGATTATCTGAGAGTGACTTACCCCTGGTCTTGACCTGTTCAGCTGTAAGGGACTCTGAGTAGAAGCGATGGAAATGGGTCTGGATTTGGAGCTTCTGAGAAGCACAACATTATTACTACTATTATTACTGCCGGGGATTTGGGAAGACGAAGGAGTGAGAGAAGTATAAGACGCGGACATTGGGCCTCTGGGAGGGAGTAAGGAGAGATTGGAAGAGGAGGAAGAAGAAGAAGAGGAGGGAGTGGAAGAAGAAGCTGTTGATGATGAACTAAGAGCGATCGGTGTGGTCAACTTATGATTATTTTGATGCCCATGCTTGCGTTTGGCGTATAGTCCGCTGCCAGAAGTAGATTCGTTAGCAGCCGAAGAAGCTGATGATTGTGAGGAAGTTGGTCCACCCGATACAACAGAAGAAGACTTCGCATTGCCGTATTTGAACGACGTTAGAACAACACCACCATCATCACTGTCACCATTACCATCACCACCACCACCAGAATCAGATTCAGGATTTGAACCCGAAGTAGCTAGGTTACCATGGGATGCTGCTTTAGCGACCATACTTCTACTGCCGATGTACGTAGCACCTGAAGTAAAGTTGTTTTTGTAGGGGGATGACGAGCGATTATTACTACTACCGCTGCTGCTATTTGACGAAGTTTTGATGATGGCGGGTCGCTGATAATAATTAGCTCCGCCCATTTTATTAGCGAAGGGCGTAGCTGTGGTGTTGTTGTTATTGCTGTTGACAAACGGAGACACTTGGACAAGGTTAGCATCATCGTCGCTCTGTTTGTTTACGGCGTGCATAGAGCGACTCCGATGGACGTTAGTAGTTTTCTGAGCAGGGGAGACAATCGGTTGAGATCCTTTCGCAGAGTTACGCCTGACCAATTGTGTCCCTTGGTTAGTCGGGTTCAGATTTTGCTAATATGTAGTAATGACGGATTTTTTGTTTAGTTGTCGTGGGTAGAATTAATATTTTGGAGACACCATTGTACGATGGTAGTGATGAATTTTGTGTAGAGGCAATTTTTTTTTTTTTTGGTGGAAGATGGATAAAAGGAGGGCAGGATGCACGGAGGAAGGTGAGGATGGGGAGAGTTATAAAAACACGGTGTTAGGTTAAATCAAAAAAGCGTGCATTAGAAGACAAAAAAATAAAAATATAAAAAAAACAGCATGCATCAAATGGTAGTAAAGTAAGTAAATCTAATTCAAATGCAGCAACAAACACAATGCATAATAAAAAAAATTAATTTCCAAAAAAAAAATTAATAAACAACAAGCATTCAAATTCAAAATTCAAATCCGTTTCAAAGAAACCCCCGAGAGATCGTTTCATGGAGTGAAACACATAGACTTTGGCTAAAGACAGTGTCTGATAGCTGGATAGCTTAAACTGTTTTTTAGTACAAGATTTTAGAATAAGACTTTAGGCTTCGTCTAAGTCTTACTCCATAAATAAAGTCCCTGTTTAGTTAAAGTTAAGCGGGCGGTTACGATCAATGAAAAAAATATTATATCCATGTCAAAACAACTAAAAACAAATATTTAAGTTTATCTTTCAACCATAATATCAACCGTTTCATTATTTTATTTTATAATTAAAATGGCATTGCATTTTTAACAAGGCATAAAGGGATCACGTTGTCCCAATAGCCCTTAACCCTAAAGTTAAGTTAAGTTAAAAATTGTTAAGTTGGAAAATAAAACCTATTCATCATCATAATCAAAACATGCATAGTTCTTTCTTCCTTTAACACCTTGCGTAGTTTCAAAACGTATGTATAATTCACTGCTTTTATTTAACCCAATCATGTCCAAAAACATTATACCATACTTCCAAGAAAATTAATTGAAAAAAAAACAGTTTATGGGGAGGGGGATGGAGGAAAATGAATGATCAAAAATACAACCACATCCACCCAAATTTAAAGGTTAATATCTTTTAAATCAATTAATTAATTAATGCTTTCAAAGAAATAAAACCATGCCATTGTAAATGAAAAAGACCACAATTTAAAAAACTTTATTATTTTTTAGCTTGTGTTTTGCTGGCTTTATTTGTTATTTAATTACTTGTAGTAGACTTTTACTTTTATTACCTTATTTGTAGCATTGCTTGGTATTGATAATATTATGGGATTTTAATAATAATAATAATAATAATAATAATAACATAGTATAATATATTAATATAATAATATATTTAATATCTAATAATATTTTAATTTAATATAGACATTTTATATTATGCTGTAATAGGCTTTATTTTCTACTGCCTTATAACATAAGGTAATAGTATAAATAGAAAAATTAACATTCACGGATTGATGAAACACATAAATTAAATTCAAAAATACTTTGCAAATAGAGTATCTTTATCTGTCAATTATCTTTATTTTCATTAATTGTCATTCTTAATTAAATTGTTCCATTTATTTCTCAAATTTGACATTAAATTCAAATTGTTTTAAGACATGAAGACAAAAGCATAAAAATATAACTATATGCAAAACACAATACTTACTTCATTCAATTATAAAAAAACAAATCATGTAATCATTAAAATTTAAAGCGCAATACTTACTCATGTAATCAAGTAATCAATAATAATATGTATAATAATAAAACACGAACATAGACGGAAAAAAGGAAGGTGAGGAGGGCAGGGTGACTGATGGATGATGCAGGAGTAAGGAAAAGAAAACTATACTAATAAGCAATTGTAAAAATAAAAAATATATATATATAAAACAAAAATTAACACATAAATAAATAAATAAGTAAATAAATAAATAAATAAATAAATAAATAAATAAGTAAATTAACAATGTGGTTGATAACTCAAATGTGAGTCAAATAAATCAAAATAAACATCAAACCCGTTCTACTTAAGACTATAGAAATGCAGCAATACGTGAAATGTGCAGATTAATAAAAATCTAATTGTTTAGCTTCTAGGGGAGATAATCAATCAATAATAGAGAAACCACTACTGTATATCAAACTACAACAAAAATGCATCGAGCATATTAATCAAAGTAATGAGTTAATAATCAAAATAAAACACGCAATTATTTGATAGAGAAGAGTGGTATGATTCTAATTATGATATTCAAACAATTGTAAAATAAATTACCTTATCTAAGGAAAATACTTTGAGAAAATTGAACGCCGTTTTAACTAGATATTTCTTTCAGGACTAAGCTTAATGCAGCTCAAACTACAAGAAACTTGCATTTCTATCTTTCTAAGTGTTTGATAATAACCATATAGCATTACAATCATATTCATATTATTTCTACTCAGCAGATTGATGGAAGAGATATCTGTATTTATTAAAGAATTCGAAACAATATTCATAATCAGAATAAATTCCTCATGATTCAGTATATTAAACCAATTATTGATACTATCCGTAGTATAAATGATGCGTTTCGAATAACAAATTGACATGCAGAAACAAACTTCAACTAGTTTATTGAAATCAAATTTTATCTTGCTATGGGGTTTATGTAACAAACCTATTATACACATGACACTAATACTAAATAATAATATGCTGAAACAAATTCCAATAAAGATATATCCAAATAAAAAACATAATCTGAGGAGGAGGTGTGTATACCATAATATCATACATTAAATTAATATAATAAGCGCAATAGCTTCTACAATTATTAATTGCATTGAATTTCTATATTTTAGGTTTAATTAACTAAAAGCAAAGCCATAATCGAATATAAAAAAATCTGAAAAATACGATAAGTAAGTCTAATGAAAGATATACATAATAGGAATAAAAAAAATCATTTGCGTTGGGGTACGAGTTTTAATTAAAAAAATGTTGATCTAAATAGATCATATTATATCAATATAAGGTACAACACATCGCATTGTCAATCTTTGTATTTCGATATAACTCAAAAAGAGGTTGTTTTTTTTTAAATGCAAAATGGGAATGTAAAAAAACAACGAAATATAATAAAGGAAACAGGGTGGGGAGGAAATCAAATGAGGTAATCCTTAATTAAACCTTAAACATCGCTTGAGGAAGATACAAAAATGTTGCATTAGGTATAATCATCTTATTATTATGACGTAGTTTAAAGAGAGAGAAAAAAAACTAATCAGGGAGACCGATATTGACGGATACAAGTCTTAGATTGGACCACGAATCCGTAATCCTTGATAAGGACGGATGTTTTTAACCCTGGTAGTCTGGAGAGAAAAAAAACTCCCAAAACCATAATTTTATTCAGACACTGTAGAGCCATGATGATGATGATGCTGTCATTTCAATGTTCATAAATCCCATAACTAGGGCCAACAAATTATACAGCAATGAATGTACCATAGTTTTTTGTCACTAACCTTCTATAACAAACGCCTCAAGAAACAAACAGCATAGAAAGAATAAGATGTATATCATGAAGTAGACATTCAATATTTGTAATAACTATACCCTTGATTGGGACATGGACTAAGAATCTCGGAAAAGTCATTTGATGTAAAAAAGAAAATAACAAAATTTTTAAAAAGTGATCAGGTGACAAATAAAGAAAGAAAAATATAACAAGCTGGCTGTGGAAAAGGAAGAGCATAGTCCAGAAAACTAGGATTTAGATTAATCTAGTCACTATAATACATAGACTAAGACCCTATTATAAAATATCACCAATAAATTAATTGCATTATGAAGGGAGATATTGCACCTAGCTTGCACAATTATTGGTCATTTCTCTACCACATCAACTTTGAATGTTAGAAAAAGTATTGCTTCATATCTTTGTTGCATCTGCTGATGGTTGCGCATTGCGTTATCGGATTAAGAATTAAAAATAATTTAGATATATATTATTAAATTAAAGTGAACATTTATATAGCACTTTCCCACTTATTTTTTAAATGCTCAAAGCGCTTTACAAAGAGGTCTCCGACAGGCATGTCTATACCATTACCATCCTCGTGGAGCATACAGAAGAGCTGTCTGAAAGGCGCGTCATTCTAGCATTCTGACAATATCGATCTATGCCTATGGCCGAATACTCATTACACCTGAGTGTGGTGAGGAAATGTGAGTAAAAAACCTTTCACAAGGATTTAACTTTGCGCCGCCACTAAGAGGAATCGAACCAAGGACCTTTCCGTCACGAGCTGAGTGCCTTGCCACTAGACCACAGAGCCACATACTCAACATTTGAGCAATAAAATCGAAATAATAGACAACCAAATTGGAAAGTCCTTATATAAATGTAACGATTTATACAGACAATAAAGTTGTCATTAATATCTCATCAATGTGCTCTTATCAATGTTATTATTTTGGTAGGCAATAAAGTTTAATAATAGCCTTTTGTAAAAATGGGGTTTCTGTATCTTGTTATTTCTCTTTCAGCTCGGAGGAGAGTGCATCCTAACCATTCCATAAGTATCTATTAATCTTTGTTGATTAAGAAAAAAAATACTTATTTTAGCTAATAATATCTTAAGTTGGCGGGAAAGATAGAAAGGAATATGCAGCAAAAAAAAAAACCTTACTTGCAATTGTGAACCCGCGCTCTAAAAAGAAGTAAGTTTTTAAATAGTAACTTTAACATAAAAGGGAGAATAATACACGATAATACTAAATAAGTACGCAGTATTGACCAAAATAAAAACATTTTATATATATAATATCAACTTCAATAATTATATTTTGTTCCGATTGTGTGTTTTTATTAATAATTATTTCGTATGTTTGCACGTTTATTTGATTTCTTAATATGGAGAACCTTTTAATTTCTTCATTGTATAAAATATTTACCTGATTTTATGGACAAAAATTATAACTATTAGTGAAACAACTAAAAATTTATGCAAATTAACAAAATATTATTCAAACTAAGCATTACAGCCACACAAAAGCCAAACTTAATAGTAATAGTATATTATTATAATAAACTGTATTATGCACTTCAAACAAACAAACAAAAAGACTACTACACATATATAGCTACATTTTCATTACAGAAATTACAATACAAATAACGAAATAATAATATACTCATTTAAAACGGATAATAGCATTCTAAGTTTTTAAAAAAAGAGGTAAGTAAATTAAAGATTGAAACAAAAACAGAAAGCATTCTAATAAAAGTAACATAGAGAATAATATATCATATTAATAAATGATAACAAAATAATAGTGTTTACAATAATAGCATTTAACATAATAATGATAATCATGTCCACAGCAATTTTTGCATGCATTCCACACGCGTTTCTATCTATCTAATACCTGGGAATAATAATATCATATAACACAAATAAATAATAGGGTCATCATTCATAATATACAGATAATTATGATAATAATAACAATAATAATATGACGATTATAATCAGTACTATCATCATCATCTAAGTATGTGTATGGAGGCTTTGTACCAAAAATAAAAATATGAATTACCGGTTTGCATTGTTTGATCTAAAAATTTGTCAGTGAAAA
>JAUEKR010074595.1:0-10332 GCA_031762895.1 Corambe burchi
GAATGACATAACATCTTTAGCTCAGAACAGACAACTTTGGAGAGTGCACACATCGAAAATTCTCAAAGCAGCCGAAGTGACGCAGTTGGATAACTGGGATGCGACACGGCGATAAGTCAAGTCAGTCAGACTAAATTTATCAAACAAATATGATAAGAAAACCAGAGGTGGGTAGAACTTAAGCTTTAGGATATAGTTCATTTGTTTACATCAGGAGTTATGTTAATTTTATAAGGAATGTGTCAACGCTGCACTTAGTGGTTCAATTTAATTCAGTTTATTCAGTAAATAAGATTGTTGGCCCACAATAGTAAAAAATAACAAACTCTTATTGGTGAAATGTTTGGTTACAGTACTAACCCTGGAAGAATCAGTCATCATGGTCTCTTCACGACTCATAAAGCCATCTCCTGGTCCACCCATTCTCTTAGACGTTGTGTCCACATTCACCTGTAAACAATGTTTTCAATTGATTAGCATCAGTTAATAAAATAATTAATAGTCTAGTATATATTATATCCCTTAATCACTAGACATCAATTAAAAAGATACTCAAAACAATCTACAGAGGAATACTCTTGTAATGAATTCAGTTGTAGCGATCCTTTGTTCATGGAACCGCACATATACCCCAATGCTAAATATGATGGTTGTAGTGAACTTCAGATGTGGTTATAATAATAATAATAATAATAATATAAAGTTTTCATATAGTGCAAACACCTGATTAAAATCAAGTTCAGAGCTATCATTTTTCTTGTTCCCGAACAACTTCGCTACAAGCATAATCAACTGTAATAAATATTCCTTATTCACTAATTCTTAGTTCTCACAAATTCCTCCATCGAATAATCAATAAAACAGTGGTATAAAATAGACAAAATCGTACAAAGAAAATATAGACTAATAATTAGACAATTTAGCCACAGAAATGAATAGAAAAATTCAACCTTTCTATAAAAAAAAACAACACACACATGGTATTCAAAAACATACATACACCTTCATTCATATTACCCATCCACAATTCAACAATGGAACAATCTCCCTATGAAAGTTAACATAAAATTGATTGTATTGTTTAGTTTTAAAATAGACTAGAATAACAATGACAAGGATGCTGATTGCTCATGTCAAAATATATTAGATACTTATGTATAATTGCCATTCAAGTCTTTAAATATCTTAGTTATTGCATCAAAGGAAAGTAAGTAAGTAATCCATTCTTACCGAAATACGCTCTTTCTTCCTAGGCACAACTCCACCTTCAGCACTAAGAGACAACCTCTCTTGTGATTGCCAATCTCTATCGGCACTCGTCAAACTGTTTGCTCTACGGGCTAGCATTCTAGATGACCTTGGCCTCTTTGGAGGATGAGGTGGCGTAATGGGAGTCGATTGATTGGAACGGGTTCTGAAACTCTGTGAACAAAATAAGAGAGAGAAAAAAAGAGAATAAATAAATAAATAAGTATGAAAATCTAAGGTGACATAATGAGAGCTGGTAATGGAAATATATTTAATAAATCATCATTATCACCATTGAGCGGGACAAAAACATGCTAAGAAATAAATTCTCATTTTTAAATTAAAATACATTCAGTGGATCCTAGTTATTCAGGATGCCGCGTTTGATTTGAGCATTTTCTCGATAACCCATGTTACCTAATTTACATGTGATCCAATATAATATCATCATCATCATTTTTAAGTCTCATACATCATACAGTGGAGCCTTGTTTTATTTGAAAATTTATCTTCATTATCTATGCTAGCTAATTTGCTAGGAACCAATAAAATATGCAATATATTATGAATAAATTTCCTTTAATATGTGAATCACCATATGCTATGTTAGTTATAATTCAAGTTGAGCATACATATCATTGTAAAGCTCCTGAAGTCGATACTTAATGATAGATGGGCCACTTAAATAAATGCCAATTCTCATTACATACCATGCGACTAAACTCGTCTCTCATGCCACTCTCCTCCCGCAGTAATAAGCCAAAACCGTTGGGCAGTGGACTTGTGGGGTTACTGGAAATTCGTTGCCGCTGGTGTGACATTATGATGAGCTGACAGTAGTGAAGCTTGCGGATGCGGGCGTAGTCCCAGGCGGTAGCATTGAAGCTATCGACAACAGTTACATCAGCTGAAAAACAAACAAACAATTCAGAACAATGTATTTTTGATGGTACAGTTGACTAATTTCTCATATGAAATGGTTTTAAATCTTCCTACAGCAGATTTAACATAATTTTCCAGATCCCACCATTCATATTCCAGGCCTTGGTGCTCATAATTACAAAACTATGTGGCAACATTGATCAATTGATTAGATAGGAACATATAAATGAATAATATAAATTCCATTCCAATTCATAGAAAAAAAACAAAAATAAAGTTCGCTTTTGAACATTTTCAGATAATAAAATTGGCAAAACTGACCATGTTTGTCCAGCAAAAAGTTGACCACATCTCCATGACCTCCCATGGTGGCCAGATGTAAGGCTGTACGACCTTGATTGTCCTGTTCCGCAATGCACTGGCTCCCAGCAATCTCCAGGATAAGGCGACAAGAAGGCAACGATCCTATAAAGAAATGGAAATACATGTTTAGTAAAAACATGTTTACCACATACCATTAAATCATAATAAGAGACAGAGAATTATTAAGGAAATCCCAGAATAGACAATATAGAAGCAAAACAAGAGGTGGAAACAATGAAAAAAATAAGTTAGAACGGAACTTGAACCCACGACCCTCTGTACCCAATCACCTTGTCAAGAAGAAAGATCACTTCTATCCACTAGGCCACTCAGATACCGATAGTTGACAAACTTGAATGCATTTTAGATTTAACCATACCATACTCTCTAAACCACACTTACTATTTACCTGCTATAGATATTTAGCATCTAGATCGACATTGAAGGTATACTATACACTACTAATCTAACCTTCCAAAGCAAGTTAAAGTGTTTTGAGAATGGTTTGCTACATGTCTTGGATTTGTTAGGTGCAATATTTTAGGGGGTGCTCTTTATAGGGACAATACAGTATTTTAAAAAAAGAATCCACAAAACAGAAATAGGAACTGAAATTTTTTGATAAATCTATGCAATACAAAAAAGCGTAGCCTCCAAAATGTTGTCTAGACTCCCGCTAAACGACCATGATTATATTATCTTGTCATATTTTGGTTTATCCATTTATCCAAAACACTACAGCCTTGAAAAGACTCAATTTGGAACCAAAATGGGATTGTTGGGATGGAAAAAATGTCAGAAGCACAAAGAAATCTTTTTTTCAGACCAAAAACCAGACTCTCACAAATCTTACTAAATGCCATTAGATAAGAACATATGGCATCTATGAATCATTTGATTTATATCACCACATTCCCTTTCCTGCCAGTTTATATTAATGACAGAGGGACGAAGAGCAACTACCCAAAAGTCACTGGAACGATAACAACAACAGTTATGAATGATATATTATAGAGAAAAACAAATTTCAGAATATAGCAAAATGTAGTTATCTTGGAATCTGGCGTCATTCATAGATGTCATTTACTTGAGATTGCTCAGGAGCTCAGTCTCAATCAATGAATAAAAAATCAATTAAAACATGCTTCCTTTTGTATACATAAGAAAACTACAAACCCATTTCAGCCGAGACAAGAAGGACTGTCTTTCCTTCATCATCTTTTATTGCAGCACTATCTGGTGTAAGCAATGTCTGAAGTAGAGAAGAAAAAATATATTTAAGATAATGATTATCTGATTCAATTCATGCTTTTAATATAATTAGAAGCACCATAGAATGGTGAGATAGAAAGACCAATAAGAATATTAAAAAAACAGCTAAAGTGAAAACAAATACTATCAAAACAACCACCAGTGACCAATTAAATGCATGGGCCATGTATACAGCAAAAGAAAAAGTAGAACATCGTATTACTTTTAGTAATTCATGATTGTAATTAATTTGCTAAGTTGATATTAGTATCAATCAACTCATTAAGGCACTTGGAGCTTTGTAAGAAATAGCACCAAATAAATGTATATTATTATTAGTATCATTATATTATTATTATTATTATTATTATTATTATTATTATTATTATTATTATTATTATTATTATTATTATGGCAGGAAAGATCGAAAAGAAAAAAAGCAAAGGAAGACAGTGAAAAAAATTAATAATTAATAACCTAAACTATTGAGCAGCAAAGAACACTATGATTTTAACATATTTTTTCATAATTCCAATATTTCTGATTATTGCGCGCCAACAGTAATACTCAAGTAGTTGAGTCAGTTGACATACTGAAAGAAGAAATACCTGAAGGCACTCTAAAGGCATAGTACGTCGGACAGACCAATGCATCCACGTTCTACCATTCACATCACGTTCGATTCCATCCGCCTCTTCTATGTGGTTGTTTTCCGACGAACACAGCATCTCAAAGTGTTTGATGTTGTCCATGCGACAGGCCCACATACTCGGAGTTAACCCATCCTTGTCCCGCATTCCAGCATAAGCTTTGTAGGACAGTAAGACCTAAGAAATATGATTAATAAGAAATGAGAAATCAGTGATGATATTGAGATAAAGTTAAAATTGAAGAAAAATGTTACGTAAAGCAAAAATGCAACCAGACTTCATTTTGTCTGAAAAGACTGCATAGTGGTTATCAACGACATGTAGTATTTAGCAAATGTAATATAGCCTTCTATCACACTCCGTTGATTAAAGTTCAAAATAAATAAATAAAAATAAAGCAAAACCAAAAGAAGACTGATGTTTCCTTAATAAGAAAACTTGATAAGATACATAATCATAATGTTCATAAATAGAATTGATGGTTTTTCACACTTATTCAGTATTTGCAAAATTCAGAGTGGATTTTTTCGTGTGGCAAAATCCAGGGTTTTCAGACAATTTTCAGTAATTCAGCTATTCAGTATATCTCTTAAACTTCATGGTAATTGACATCACCACAAGCGTTGTTGACTGTATCATCAAAAAAGAAAAGCTTGTAAGGTAAAATAATATTATTAGACTGTGTTCAGTGTGTTAGCGACAAAGCGAGAACAAGAGTTAATAGCAGTAGTATTTTAGCAATCAGGGATCAAAACTGCAATATGTCCAAACCATTGAAAAAGTATATCCAGTGCTATTATCATTAGTGCAACATACTAATAAAAAAAAAACACTCAATTATTACTGCTGTATTCAATACTGTACATATAAGAATTTGAGACATTTGTTTTGATGGAAACTGATCTATAATTGATGCTAACATCAAATCATTTAGCATTCAATAAACTGCGGTTCATTGCTAAGTAGAGATTAGGGTCAGTTGCCCAAATCACTGAAATCAGTGGACCAACTGAAAACTTAGATGTGTGGGTATCAGTGAGATTCAGTCTCGCTCAAACCGACATACTATTGCAATTAACTCTTGCTGTTGATTTCCTGCAACTAGCAAGCTGAATATAGTCTTATTCTATAAAATCTTAAGTCATCAATTGTATAAGTAATAATTTTTTTTTATAACACACATAACTATAATGTCCATACCTGTAGGCAATCAAAACTCCGCGTAGTGACAGCCCAATGTATGGGTGCCCTCCCTTGAACATCCATGATGGTGAAATCCCCGCCATATTCTATGAGAAGGGACAAGGCTATATGGTTGGCATCATGACAAGCCCGATGTAAAGCAGTAGAGCCATCTAGAGAGAAAAAAAATAATAGAGAAAATATTTTGATATGTATGAATCATAATATTACTAAAGAGATTCATCATCATGTATCATCAAGTGCATTGCATATTCGCGTCATACCGGTATATCGACGTGGTTAGCTCAGTTGCTAGAGACGTTGAACTGCTGTGGCATGGATATACTTCCGAATTTGATTTCCACACCTGCTACTGTGTTGATTCTTTAAACAAGAAAATTTTCACAGATTGTTTCACTTAACTCTGATGAAATAGAGAAGCTGGCTGTTAAGACAGCTGCCTTGCCCATACAACGATCATAACACACCTGTCAGGCAAATGTCTCGTCAGTGATAACTGTTTGCTGGAGAGTAAACAAGATGTAAAGCACTTTGAGACTTTGGTGACAAGTACGCTACATAAATACCATCTTCACTTTTTATATTTTTCATACTTATCAATCGAAACTTCAATAATGAATCAGGTACTCAGAAATAATAACTGTCACGATAATAATAACTGTAAGAAGTAAGTGAGCTCTTTTTACTTTGTAAGGTCCATGAGGCAGGTACTTATCCCATTTGTTTCTATGGTGTTTTCTACGGTGTCATTTTGATACTTTCTATGGTGTAAGTAAGCTAGCAAATATATATGACCTAATCTTTCATTCCATCACAGGAATTATTCTCCAAATTCATGAACTGACACCTCTATTAACAGTTGAGAGAGGTGAGGAATGTGTGAAGAGCGTCAAGACAAGGTAATGTTATCAAGATCAGAATTACAACATTACAACAATAACAAAAAAGGTTAAGAAGACACTGGAATGAACAGGGGTGCCAACCTCTCAAATAAATAATAAGGATTCATGCCTTCAAAATTAGGGATCTGGAGTAAAAATCCAGGATGCCACAACAGAATTATAAATTGAGAATCAAGTAATAATAGCTATGCTATATATCATAAATATCATAACATGAATTACTTATTTGAGTAAATATCATCATTATTATTATTCTACTGCTCTAATTAGAATACATCTCTTAGACTTATACCTCTATACAAGTCATAGTTTGTATTAAAGATGTTTAACAAACTAATAAAAGCTGACGTTCCAATTTCAACCTTCTCAAGATGCAATGGAATAAAAAAGTAAACTGAAAGAATAAACAACATTGATGTTTTAGAATCATTTTCCAGTATCTTCGAAATTCAGGAATTCTGAAAGAATAAACAACATTGATGTTTTAGAATCATTTTCCAGTATCTTCAAAATTCAGGAATTCAGAATTGGGGGTTGAAATTTAAGATATCCTGAAAAATTCAGGGTAGTTGATAGCCCTGAATGAATCTTAATTTCCAAAAAAACAAAGACAAACACATACCGTGAGCTTGGCAATTCATGTCGCATCGATTATCCAAGAGCAATTTGAGTACATCGTGCTGAAAAAAATGAACCGCATACATAACAGATGTTCGGCCCAAGCCATCAACACAGTCTGCATTGGCTGGATCTGGAAAGAGGAAATCGAAATCATTAATCTAACTAGTAGGAAAGAGTAAAAGAATCTATATCATTTGAGCTATGCCTGATCAATGGCTTCATGGTCCTATAATATCATAGGATATACAAATACATATATATATACATACATACGTACATATATATACTAAGAAAAAATACCTTGACGTAGGAGCTCGTTAACCTGCTCCAAGTCTCCATCCTTTACAGCATTAATTAATGGCGGAAGGACAACAAAATTCAAACTGTCTCCAAGAGCCATGTTTGGAGGAAGTCGAGCGTTGTCCAAATTGACCCATCGCCAAATGAATTTGTCTGGTGCGTCCACAAACGGGGTCATAGGACTCAAACCCCGAGCCGTTAGAGAAAGTGTATTGGCACATTTTTCTTGTGATCTGTTTTGTATCAATCTGGAGATGAGCAGGAAGTATAATAGTTCTTTTTATAAGCAATAAATCTTTAACATTCACAACAACAAAAAATAAAAATTCAGTTAAATTGTGCAAATACACATTATATAAATTTTAACAAGGATTAACAAAAATAATAAAATTAGGAAATATTATAAACATATGATCATTAGGCCTACTTTTATATAAATAAACATAGACATTAAACATAAAATATAACAAATATGGAGCAAAATAAATAAAATATACCTTACCTGTAATATTTTTGCATATGCAGAAGAGCCAAATTAAGGGTGTCTCGAACTTCAGCACACTCGACATCTTCACTCAATTTGAGAAGAAACTCGTGGATAAAGGCAGCCGCCTTCTGGAAATCTATAGAGGCAAAAATTCAGAACAATCATGACCATAAGAAAATAATAGCTATACTATAACATAGTATATCAACAAGAACACCAATATTTGTAACTGATTACTGGAAACTTTTCCCCATCGCATTCTTATTTCCTTTTTATACTCATTTTTCAATTCCTCTTCTCCTCTCCCATCTTTCTGGGGTGGGGGAGGGTCTTTGTTTTGTCCCAATATTTCCAAGTTCAACAGTAATAGATGATATTATTCATTTAAAGCCCTAGACTAATACCTAATGAAAAGTAGATTTCATATTGACATCAATGAAAATAACAGGTAAAACATAATAGAGAGGCTTTGTAAAAATGGGGAAGTGCAAGTAAAATGCTGTTCATTTAGAGACAGGAGAGGGAATCATTTTGTTTGTCTTGAATATCACACTTGTGATGTAAATGTAAATGGTAATTTATATAGCGCAGTTTCCATTAAAAATGCTCAATTGCGCTTTACATAATCAAGATGTCAATGCAATGTGATTATCTGGATAGTGTAATGGTACATCCAAAAATAAATAAAAGCAAATAGTAAGTAAAGTTAATAGTATTTAAAATTAAAAGACATGTATCCACTTGTTTCTTCACAAATCATCTCAGATATGACTGCAAAGTAGCAATAACAGCTAGAGAACACACACTTAGCAACAAATAAGACAAAATCAAACCTACAAAAATAAACAGTGCGTATTAGAGAGAATATCGCAAATATATAATTTAATCACACTTCTCGTTTCCATGGAAACATGTAAACTTAAATTAAAATTGAAAATTGCTAATTTATATTATACTATATTATATTATGTTGACACAAAGCATGACAGTTAAACAGGCTTGAATTGCTAACATATGATATGCTCATAAATAAGGCATTATTTTGTCAAATTAATACATCGTTTTTATCCAATATTTTAGAAAGAGAGCATGTTAAATACAACCTAAAGATGCGACATTATTTATACTTCCCCTATACACTATAATGCCTATCTTAGTTCACCTTGGTTCCTACAGTAAACAACATGGCCGCCATGTAAACTTTACCCATACCTTTCCGTTTGATGACCATTCTCCTTTAAGCACTAGAGGAGATTGTCGATAATTTTCAGACATCGCCACAGTAGTGATTCATACATCGTTTCAATTTTTATTTAAATAATCCAAATAATCCGTATTCATTACATTTTTACGACGACTCGACAAGGTCTCGAAAGATGCACCATATTATTTACAGGCAGATACAAGTCACTTCCGGTTTATCTTCAAAATATGAAAAAATAGTTCCACAAGTGTCAAATACTCTTAATAAAGAAATTATTTATGGATGTTGTTGATACTAAGTTTTGGCTCACAATAATTATATGTCAATGATCAAATAATTGGAAATTAATGTATTGTCACTCAAACGTTTGCCTCCAAAATTGATCGGGTCAGTCAATTCCAATAAGATATACATCCGCCCTTCGATACGGCCGCCATATTGGCTAGGGAATAAAGTGATAAATATCCTGTTCAAAAATCCACAATCATCCGCTTTATTTTTTAATATTTAAGGTTTTGGTAAATAAAATTATAAAGCGGAACGTCTTTTGTAATGGCAGATGATAAATTGAATATAGACAGTATTATAGCACGTCTACTGGAAGGTGAGTTTTAAAGTCGGTGTAGATTTGGGAAAATCTTTGGGTCTAGACTTTGCTTAGCTTGAAAGTAGGCCTATCTTCTTGATGAGCCTCTACTGTAAATATGACTGAATAAGGGCCAGTGTAAATAAATGTTTTGTGTACTTGTTCCTTAATGGTTGAAAGATTTATATGTGATTTACGAACTACCATATCTTCTTGATTATATTCTAGTCAAGGCAGATACTTCTCTCGTTTTAATTGTTAGATTGTTTTTGTAAATATTTAGAAGAAGAGGTTTTGGAAACATTGATTTCATTGTCAGTGTTCAGTGTCAAGTGTCAGCTTCCTACAATACAATGCTACAACTCGTCTAAGATTAGATTAATAATAATGACAGCAGCCGCAATCTCAACATGGTAGATTTTCTTGTCAGACCTTGTGTTATGTTTGCGATGCCAATGACGCCAATTCAACGTTAAATTGACTTCGAAAAGGGACCAGTTACAGTTAAGTAGTTAAGGGTAAAATGGGCGATCTTGGGTAAAATGTAAACAAACTCAACGCACTACTGGACGGCACTACTTTTTATGGAAATTGAAAAAATCGAAAAAAGCAAAATAAAATAAATAAAGCAAAGA
>JAUEKR010074706.1:0-10331 GCA_031762895.1 Corambe burchi
ACAATTGTTACACGCCTAACAGGCGAATGTCTCGTCAGTGTTGAATGTTTGCTGTTGGTTGGGGAAGTAAACGAGATAAAAAGCGCCTAGAGACTAGACTTTGGTGATACGTGCACTATATAAGAACTATCTTTACTTTTTTTTTTTACTTGTAACAGGACAGTCTTTGATATTGCGTCATGTCGTTTTTGGTACTATTGCATTGCGCACACAATTCGTTATATCTGAGTCCCCATTTACACAATATATTTGAGGCTGTTCTGCCTTGGCCCGTTAGATGTCTGCTGTATGTTGTCCATTGTTTCCGGGTGGTGTTTTCAAATCCAGGCAGTTTTGTAGTTTGGTCACTAATTTTTTCACCTCCTTATTGCCTGTTGTTGTTCCAAGTCATAAAATAGTCATAATGCAGGTAATATATTTGATAATAAGAGACATAAGTCCAGAAGTCGGAGATCAGTTAACTCATTGTGCTCGAATATAATTATTATGATTGTGGCATTATCTTTTTATTATCTTTCTAAAGTTCTTCTCTAAATATTGTTGTTTTTGGCATCTGGCCAGTAAACTGACTGATTCTAAAACAAGATAGGAACTTATATTATCCAATACGCTATTACTAATTATTTTAATCAAAGAAAAGGGTATGTTGACTAGATAGAGGCTAGTTTAGTATTACATGCGTATAATAATGTCACGTATAAAGCTAAAAGTGCAGAATAAGTTTATAGTTCTTATTATATACTTACGGTGAACACTTCTTTGAACTTGCTTAATACTTAGTAATACTTGCTACGAATTATTATACTTAAATGTTATGATATTGATTTAAAGAGATTTTCCTTATAGTTCATAAAGGACATGAAGGACTTTATATTGATAATGCAAGCTCTTCATCCGTTCTACTTATTTATGTCCAACTTCGCTTGTTGTAGCGATGTTTTTAATGTAGCAATCCAGTTTTTAAAAAAAATGAAATACTCCCAGTGCTAAATACAACGACGGATGTAGCGATCTCTTTTTATTATCTCTCTCTATCTCTCTCTATCTCCCCCCCTCTTTCTCTCTTCCCCCTCTCTCCCCCCTCTCTCTCTTTCTCTCTCTCTCTATCTCCACTCTCTCTCTCCCTTTCTCTCTCTCCCTCTCTCTCGCCGCCCCCTCGCTCTCTCTCTCTCTCTCTCTGTCTCTCTCTCTCTCTCTCTCTCTCTCTCTCTCTCTCTCTCTCTCTCCCACGACATCGTTACAATATAAACATAGTCAAATGTAATGATGAGAATAGAAGTACTGTAATTTATGATGATGATTGTACTAATGTGACTATAAAATAATAAACATAGTAAAAAGGTGATAATAACATGTATGATTTTATAATAAGCTAATACATTAATTTTGCAACAATAATATAATAAGCATACGTAATAAAAAGAAATGTACATCCTGGTACTGAGAGTTACGATAGCCATAAATAGGTAGGCTCTTCATTACATTGGTTATGCTTGAGTAAAGTTATGAAGGCATTAATGATAATACTTATACAGCTAATAATGTTTAAGTAGCATAACTATATTTTTGAGAATAATATTGACAATAATGAAAACGATATGAAAACGACATTTTTTTTCAATGATAATGATAATAATATAGTTTATTTAAAGTAAAGCTAATAATTCTTTATAGCTACCTGTGATCTAATAATGACGAAAATTATGAATGTTATTGAAACTTCTTTCAATTTGGCCAATGAATTAATTGTGCTTGAGTATTACTGTTGACTGGGTAGGAATTTTATTACATAGGCTACTTGTTTATTTATAAATGCGTTGCCTTTAAAATATGTAACATATACTTATATGTGCGTTATGCAACTTGAACTTTTCGGAAGCAATGGGGTGTTTATTTTCAAGGTTATGTTTATAAAAAGTCTTCATTGCTGTTGTTTTTGTTTGCTTGTTTTTTGTTTGTTTGTTTGTTGTTGGTTTTTTTTTTGTGTGTGTGTGTGTGGACTTTTTGAATGTAGCTTTTGGTTTGTTTGCGTTTGAATTGTTATCGGTTGATTTTCTAGTCTTTAGATTTTTATAGGATCTTTTATGTATCATTTATTGTTTTTGTGCTTTTATTGTTTCGCTATCATTATTGTGAGAATTAATCATTATTAGCGACAACTTTTAATTTGACTTTTGTACAGCGCCATTGTTGATCATATGAATTAATTTGGTGCTCTATAAATTCTTTTTTTTTTCAATTTCTTTTCTATACCGTACCTACCTATTAAGAATGAAAGCATTGTTAATACTAGTAATACTATGTATGGTCCTATTCATATAATATAATAAGATATTGTAGAAGGATATGATAGTTTGTGGTCCTTATAAAGACGATTCGTTCTGTTGGTATAAGATTAAGGATAGTCTTTGTAATTCCTATATAATTCTAATACATACTACTTAAGTAGCCTGACTTCTTATTATAATAAATGAGAATAACGAAAGAAACGCTACTATGTACTATGTACTTTGATTACTCGTGTGTACTAGTTATACTGCTAAGAAAAGAATGAACTAGTCTAGTCCTACTAATAACAAGATTTATTCAATATTTAAGTACCGGCTAGTCTAGTTAGAACCTAGTCTGACATATAACAATAATACCGTGGTACCTCGCTAATTGGGATGCCTATGTGTATTATGAATTCGTCCCGACTATCCGGGTTACCCGATTAGTGAGGTTAATTAAAAAAAGTATCATTTTATAGCAAGCAATTGTTTGACTTGGATTTGGTACCAATTTGACGGGTTTTCCTCATTCCTGAAGGGTCTCAATTACAGAGGTTCTACTGAATCACGTCGTCCTTTTCCAGATTATAAACCGTATGTCAAGCAGCTTTTTATGTGTCTCGGTTCCTTAATCATAGTCGATAGTCATAATCCTTAAGAAAGCATAATTATACTACATGCCCCATAGTAATAGTTGATTGTTAGTTGAAAAGATCATGTTTCTGTATTACATTCTCTCTAACTATATCTATATGTCTATCTATCTTTCTATCTATCGATTTATCTATCTATCTATATATCTATCTATCTATCCATATATCTATTTATCTATCTATCTTAACCATAGTCATAATATTTGAGAAAGCATAATTATACGTTCCCCGTAATAATTAATTGTTAATATATAAGAGATCAGGTTTCTCTTTCAGTCTCTCTCTCTCTCTCTCTCTCTCTCTCTCTCTCTCTCTCTCTCTCTTATTTTGTTCTATTATTATATTTTAACTATTATAGTAAGCTTACATTATAAATTATCTATCTTTTTACAGTACATTATCTCTGCATTATTTATTATGCCTTATATGATTTTATTTATGCAGTGTCTATATTTCACACTATTTCTCTCTTACATACATTTAGATAATCTTTCTCTTTTAATAAAATAGTTTGAAAAAAAAACAACGACTCCGACAATAAACACACGCAACATCAGTAACAATAAACAACAAACACTAAAATAAATAAACAAGAGTGATATTAGAAGTACCATAACAACCGGAGATATACACCGATCTCATGGATTCTCATTGAGGTCTAATGAAAAAAAATACTGATGACATAATAAGGCTTAATCTGATTTGTTCGATTTTTTTCGAAGTCCAACTTAACGAACTATAAACTAGTTAAGTAGCAAGAACAGTATTCCTAAATTATGAACGCCGAAAAGCCCCAAGCACCAAAAACGAGCGCCCCCTAGTAGCGGAATATTCGCCACCTGTAATGGGGTTCAGTTGGTGCTTTCCGCCCATTTTGCCATGGTACGCATCCATTAGCTTTTGTTTGCCAAAGTTGTTTTATTCAAATATTATCAGATCCATTATTACCATTGTTGAATTCCTCTAAAAATTGGCATATTTTCCATAACTTTGTAATAATAAACTATTGTTAGTAGTTAGCTAGTCCATGTTTAAACACGAAGAACGACTTAATATAATTTTACTGAATGTTAAAGATTAGCTATTGTATAATACATGTAAGTATTTTGTTAAAGTTATCACTATATTATATTATAATATATTATGCAGTATTTACCTTGACGTGGTATTACACTTATTAAGTTTCTTTACCGTGTATACAGTCACATATACACCAGTTCACAAGAAAATCAAAGAAGAAACATAATACAGTTGAACTCGGATATAACGAAAAAACCCGTTCAAGGTAAAATTCTCGTGATATCCGAGTTCTCGCTATTGCCGATGTCCATGAAAATAATCATAATATCGTATCAATTATATTTAGTTTAGTTTGAGATGTAGAATTAATTTTGGCTGTTTCACTTGTTTGTTTTATGGAAACTTAATAGTTAATCTCTTTCGTTTTTGAGTTTGAGAGTTGATGAAGCGAAATTCGACGCTACACGTTTGTGTGATGCAATATCACGGAATGTTATGGACGTGTTTGGGTGTCTGTGAGGTGAACATTATTTTTTTTAATTCGCTATAGCCGGTTTTTTGATCGTCCGTAGTCGCTATAATAGGTATTCCACTAGTAGAGAATCATGAAGGATAAAAAGGGGATGTGAAAAAGTCTCGTTATTTCCAATGTCCTTAAACATATAGCCCTACTGTATTAGGAAAATTAAGAAAGTGAAGAGATTAAGGGGAGTGTTGACGAGTAAGCAGCAAACCAAGTAAAAACAACAACAACAAAAAAAAACAAAAAACCAGAAAGAAAAGAAAAGAAGAGCTGATGTTGATGATACAGGCGACAACAAATGAACGAATATAATTCATATTAAGATGACATCGATGACACTCACGATTTATTTAATTAACCGATCAAGCAGCACTTGGGGCTATGACCCTTTGGCTTGAAAGCATGGCAAAAAAAAACAAAAAAACAAAACAAAACTACAGACAAGTTTGTATAAACTGGAAATAACACTCTCAAAGGTACTCCCTGCTTGTAGTATGTTCGCCCATTTTCTACGTTATAATAAACCCTGAGGAAGCATGTCAACTTGTGCTAGAAGAAAAAAAAAGAGTTCTAATTGGTTGATTAACATATCTCTCCCAATATCTAAATTATACTAATGTTGTATTGGTTTAACAATATAACAATGTAATCTATTTGTATTCAGTAGTCATACTGCCTAATTCACGAAGGTTAAGTCCAAAAAACTATTATACACTCTACATACAACCGACGTAATAGACTGCCCACTGCAGACAATGTCTGAAAGCATACGACATACGACACAATGAATGATGGGATCTTGTCCAGTGTCCGAAATGAGACTAAAATGGAATATATCAACACATGAATGACCAATGGCTATTAATTCTATTTGTCTCTTTTGTATTCTGGGCTTGTCAAGGCGGATGTCATTCCTTTGTCACCGTGTGTCAATATTGTTTCGTTTCCGTCCATGTTTTTGGTTGGATTCCTTTTTTTTGTGTTATGACTAATTAGTCTAAAATACATTGGTATAGTCTAGTTTTTGTAATCCTATGTCTAGGTATAATATTATTTTGTGGCTGCCATGTTATTATCGCCACTGGTGATGTGTGAGGGGGGAAGTGGGAGGAGCAGAGTATAATCCTGGTATAAGCTAAATAACAAACGTTTATAGTTGTTTCCATCGATATTCGAACCCTTACTCTTTGCGTCAGACAGATATGCTCTTATGTTCGAGAAGAATATATAGATGTCATATCGTGGCTGCCATATTATCGCATCTGGTGATGGTGGTGGTGTGTGTATGGGGGGGGGGTGACCAATTCCGGTGTAAGTTAAATAACGAATATCTATAGTGGTTTCCATCGATATTCGAACCCTGACTCTTTTGCGTCAAAGACAGATGTGTATAATATTATGCTCTTACCATTGCGTCACTCATTATATTGTATCCCTTTTCAAGCTAATGCTTTGTGAATTCTTATAGTCTTTGTGTGTATGTGTGTGTGTGTGTGGTTCTTCTTCTTTTTCTTTTTTTATAGTATGTCAACTGCCTCAACTCAACCACTTGAGTATTACTGTTGGCTGATGTGATGGGGAGGGATTGGGTGGATGATATTTGCTTTATTTGAAATAGTGTAGGTAAACCTACTTGAATTTTTTTTTCATCAATCCATTATTATAGGGTACATTTCTATATTACTTGAATGCTCTTCATATCTCACAATTTAATCCTCTCAAAATTGCTTCTGAGCACGATTATGAATTAGATAAATATAATTTATGCATAAATAATGAATGATATTTACTTAGTCTTTGTTGTTTATATCCCTCATATCTCTTTGATTCTGCATTTTTTAAATCTCGATTCGATAGTTGACCTACTTAAAAATAAAATTGGATCACAAAAATAGATACTTTCAAGTAATGTAATAAGTACTTATTATACTATTAATTCCTATTCAAAGATTATTATTGACTTTTATGACCTCATTTTTAATGAGGCAAAGGAATGGTTAAGATAATATAATTTGTATCGTTTTCATCTACAGACGATTACGCTTATAGCAATGTCTTTGTGGGACCAGAAAAGGGATCGCTACATCCGAAATTCGCTTCAACCGTTGTCTTGTTGTATACTGTGGTACTATGTATAATAGGGGTCATTCTATGAAGGGATGACGCTATATCCGGAAATCGCTATAAACGGAGTTCGTTACAAATGAAGTCGCTTTTCAGTTGTTTTTCAATATCAGTAAATTGATTCACAATTATTAAGATTGACTTTATTTGCCTTTATCAATTTAAAAAAAGGCATTCTAATATTTCTCCTACACTGAGATACCGTGGAATATTTTTTGCCTTTTGGCTCATGTATTCAGTACCTAGTGGATAGAAGAGCTCTTTCTTCTTGGCAAGGGGATTTGGTGCCGAGGGTCGTGGGATCGAGCCCCGTTCCAACTGTACTTTTTTCATTATTTTTCTCCTCTTCTTTCGCTTCTATATTGTATATTTTTGGGTTTCCTTAATAATTCTTTGTCTCTTATTATAATTTAAATTATAATTCAAACATTACCCACCATTAAAAAAAGGTTGCATTTATATATCGCACTTATCACCGATGTCTCAAGGTGGTTTACAACTCGTTTTTTTTCCTAAGCTAGCAGCAGTCATTTAACATTGATAAGAAAATTCGCCTGTTAGGCGTATTACACTCTTTTTGGGACAAGACTGCTGTCTTAACGGTCAGGTACTCTATTTCACCTGGGTTCTGTAAGGCAATTGGTGCAAATGTTCATGCCTAAGGAAAAAAAGCAGTAGAGTGTGGGAATCGAACTCGGGAACATCGATGTATCAGCCACAGCAGTTCAACGCATCTATCAACTTAGCTTGCCTTTTTATTATGTGATTTTGTTTATAAAATATATTATGTTTTATTCCAACTGTGTATGTATGAAAGACATTTTACATTTATGTAATATCATAATGTATTCATTCATTACTGACGAATTTGTTCTTTGATTCATTAAACTATTTCAAAGTTAAAATCAATTGATAATGTGTTATTTTATTTTGTGACAATTTCAAAAAAGTTTATCAATATGAAAGTAAGCAAGAAAAAGAAATAAAGATATAGATAAAGATAAAGATTGTTCTTATATAGCGTACTTATCTCCAAAGTCTCAAGGAGCTTTACGTCTCATAATTCTGTTTGGGCAAAGCCTAAATATGAATTATTTAGTGAATTTAAATTCTCTAATATTTGTGAAAACATGGTTACGGAATGAAAAAATCATAAAATATAGTTTGTCTCAAATTCAAAAGCAATCATTGACGTCTTCACAATAATAATTATCACACTCACTGTTTATATTATTCATCAGATTAATATAAGGAAAATTAAAACTATTAATAGTTTATAATCTTAAACAACACAATAATCGAAAGTTTTGAAATTCTTTTGAAATGTAGAGAGCGGTGGTATATTATATCATTCTCATGGGGTTAAACACATCAATTCTCTATGAACCATTTTTATCAGTTGGGCTGGGAAGTTTTCTGAATAATGTATTTTTCTATAAATGACATCACAAACAAATGCTGTAACTGTTGACGGAAAATACAAAATAATGCAACATTAATTATGCATGTTTTTTTTAACATAAATAAAGAATAATTCACTTGATTTATCATAAATTTAAACATTAAGGATATATTTTAAAATATTTTAAAAAGTTGTCCAAGGGTGATAAACGAGAGTGGCCCTAATAAAAGTAAAATAAAGATAGTTCTTATATAGCGCACTTATCACCAAAGTCTCAAGGTGCTTTACATCTCGTTTACTCCCACAGCCAACAGCAACATTTAACACTGACGAGACATTCGCCTGTTACGCTTGTTACAATTTTTGTTGTTTTTTTCGGCAAGACAGCTGTCTTAACGTCCAGGTATTTTATCTCACCAGAGTTCAGTGAGGTAATCGACGCAAATTTTCTTGCCCAAGGAAAACCGCAGAATCGAACCCGCAATCATTGTCGTAGCCGCCTCAGTAGTTCGACGACTCTACCAACTGAACTAACCACGCCACAAAACGCCACAAACGACAGGAACGTGATTTTATTTACTTTAGAGGTCGTGAGATTTTTTTATCCATCTATCAAGTTAACGAAATCTCAAAAATGTTCATGTTCAACAATGACCTATCACTCTTCTTTCAGAAAACAAACATGCTCCCACAAATTATCTAGAAGATGGTTAATAACATATTGATCGACTGATTAGGGCATTGAGCTGCGGATCATAAGGTCCGTGGTTTGATTCCCGTCTAAGGCATGGTGATTAACCGTTGAGCTAGACTATTTGCACCTATTCCTCTCGTTGACGGCGTTGAAGTAAAGCGCCGCTCCGTTCATAGTGTAAAAAAACTAAGGACAACAAAAAGAAATATATGCAACAACCAAAAAAAGTTCCACAGGTATTACTATCTATATTATTCTGTCTATGAATGTTTTGCTGCTGTTTTTTTTTTGTTGTGTGTGTGTTGTTGTTTTTTTTTAATAAATCCTGTCTATTTCGCATTATGGTAAGCTTAGATATGTACTACGATTAACTATGGAAAGCTTCGTAAGATAATTTCAAATAAAATGCGTATGATTTTCGATGCTGCATCTTCATGACTAATGGCGGACAAGTGTGACAATCTAAATCATATGATCATGAATAAAGAAATAATAATGATATTGAGATTTCTGTGCAGGTAACAGGGTATATGTGTGGCAGGCTGCAAAAAATCCTTCACATTGGTCAGATAAAAAATGAGATAGCTGTCAAATCTGTTTCGTCATCCTTTCCTGATTGATATGTACTTTATTTGAAACTTTTATCTTTACTAGAATCTGAGATTTTTACATTTCTAATACGGGGAGGTAAGAGAGCTTCAAACTGAGCAAAATGGAGTCAAAGCTTGATAATCTATTAAAATACAGTGGTGTTAACAAAATTAATTTTAAAAACAACTTATAGAACTAAAGCTGATTTGATATGTTGCATAATGTAAGTAAAAGTATCAATGAATGGTTTTTCACTAAAACCTCAATCTTCATAGATTAGCCAAAATTGACTTAATAGGGCTCTAGTGTAAAAACTTGCTGAACGACTTGCGAAGGGTTTTCCCAGTTTGCCGCACATATAACATAATATCTCATGCTTTAAGACAAGAAATCTGCATTGAAATGCACACATATATTTACGAATAAATTATATTTATTTGGATTATAATCTTTCTTTTTCCTCCAAATATAATAGATACAAGAAACTGAAAGAATGTCTTGAAATATCTAACATGAATATTGCTTATATCAATCAGATTGAGATCCATTAGCAGGTAGTAGATATATTTTTAAAAGTAGCAAATGATTACAGGAAGCGTCCATCTTATCTTTGGTATTATTGATACATCTTAAAAACCATCCTCTAACACATCATCAACATGCATCTGTTGGCCAGGTGAATTGCATATAATACGTGCATTATTTAATCGTCCATTGAAAGTAATACGTCTGCTAATCAATTAAATATCAAAACTGCATGCAATTGTTAGGACAGTCAGTGATGGAACGCCTTAAGCGATGACAAATTACAGTTAGGAAACACCCACCTGCGACACAACCGGCAGGTCTAAAGCCAAAGCCACAAACCTCCCTCCGTTGCCGTTTATGCAAAGAATTTGGCCCTGGCGACGCAATAATATCAAGATCAAGAATTAATCTACATAATCAAACTACAATTTTTTACTCACATATCATTCCACATAATGCTGATGGTATTATATTTATGGAAGTCCATTTTTGAGTCACTATAAAATCTACTCAATCTTTTACGCTG
>JAUEKR010074817.1:0-10328 GCA_031762895.1 Corambe burchi
GTTACCATGGCATTGATTCCTTTATTTCAACATCCATTGATGGGACGATTACCGGTACCATATATTACTAAGCATTAACAAGAAGTAACGTTCCGGGTAGTTTTCATGGGTACCGTTATTTGAAATCTTAACCGCGCATTATAGTACACACTATGCGTGTTGATGTAGACCTACTCTATGTAGGGTACCTCTATAACATTGTTACATTAACATTAAGCCATCAAGTATTTTTTCAGCAGCAAATTATGTGGAACGCATGATGGTAAGCTACTGTAATTCATAATTATGTTATTTATGAACAGGAATTACGATGACAAGAATGAGAATACATGTTGATTGAAATTGAATTGTTTCATTCATTACACACTACTCACTAGCAATGGGTAGCGTATTCCTTTAATCCTTCTGTTGCTAATGGTATTATTATTATTATTATTAATATTATTATTATTATTCTTTGGTTACATACTCGTTTGTATTTTGTTTTTGTGTTTTGGCTGTTTTATATTACAATGATAATAGTATATATGTTATTACGCTGCTATAATCATATCTTGTGAATTGTGAATGACATGCAATTCTTATTATGATTCCATTTCCTTTACTAAAACATTGTTTTTGAAACTTGACTAATTATATTTTGATATTTGCTATAATTAAAATATCACTTGCTGTATAAACTTGTCGTAGAGTTTGTATTGCCGTAATCAGGTTAAAGCGTCTTTTTGTTTTATTTTCTTGCGTTGTTGTCTAGTCCGTATCCATGAACTACTATGAACGCAGGGCAAAGACCTATTGTTACTAATATTACTATATTGTATCTAAATCTAAATGTTATTCCGATATATCTATGGAAAGAACAACAGAGTGAGTAGTGAAGAAAGAGATCGACAGGGTGAGGCAGGGGAGCAAGGGGGAGGGAGAGAAAGAGGAGGGAAGGAGATGTCTACTGGAAGAAAGATAATTGAATGAAAGCGGAAAGAGACTTGTAGAAGAAAAAAGAACGGGCCGATGCGAGATGATAGAAAGGAAGATGAAGAAATACGGGTTGCGTATTTTACAATATTGTTATAGAGCCCAGTTACTGAAGCATCTCGTTGTATGTGATCAGGATAAGGATTTCTGTAATATTAGTATTAGTGAATATCTCCATTAATATAGACTAAGCACTAGGCATTATAGAAGAATAAGGATATTGACCTCTTTACGTCGGAGGTCGATGTCAGAGCAGGGTCAATCTTTTGAACTTGCCTAATCATCATAGGCCAAAACAAAAGACTAATATCGATATCGCTTGTCTTTATGTAGCACTCACTCACAGACGTATATCTAATCGTATTTCGATCTTAAAAAGAGTGCCTGGCATTTTGTATTGGGAATGCTACCTCCTTTAGCTCTAGTGACCATTCTCAGTGGAGAATGGATATACTGACAGTCCTGATATAACTAACTATAACTTGTGCGGTGTTTTGCGGTAGGTTGAAAATAAATTTAAAACCTTGGAAGAAAGAAAAACGTCTTTCTTTATATTATTATCGTTATCATTAATATTATATCATGTGCTAGGCTACCAGCTAGACTTATGATACTAAACTAGCTACTTGAATAGAGTCAAAGAGGGTCTAGGTCTAGCTGTTTATTTACCGTTTATCATGTCGCTAGACTAGACTATGTCTGTATATTGATGCGTTGTAAACAAACTTAGGATTAAATGATCGTTATGCGCTATGGCTTGTTTCGACCGGATTATGTTATAAAAATTAGTTGGTTTTTATACTTGCGCCATTGGTATTACGTTATTTGATTACAGGCTCTACTAGGAAGTGTCATTTTTTAGTGTATTTTTAACTTGTTTGTTATGGGTTTTTTTATTTATTTTTTTTTAAACTAATGAGAATTAATTATGATTGTGTTTAGGAAGAATTCTCTTTTTCTTCTTTTTTTTTGGTGTTTTCATATATATATCTTCTTTAAAAATAAACGTGTTAATGTTTTTTTTTCCCCGTTTTCGCTTTACGGGGAAAATCCTAGGTTGGCTCTTGATATCCCAGTTTTTTGCACCTGAGATCTCAGGTTGATACCCTGGATGGTTGGAAGGTCTGTTACTTTGATGCTGATCATATGGTTCAGATATATTACCATCTCCTTCTTTGAAGTCATGTGTTCGTTTGGTTTTCTATTACGGTGTAATATGAATATTCATTATATTTTATATTATATTTATTTGAACAGATCACTAATTGTTTAAAAAAATACTCATCATATTTTATCATGCCCTTTTGTACTTATCACTGTGTTGCATCAGTTTGACTGCTTTGGTTTGTGTTGTGTATTTATAAAACTTTTTTTAAATTCCTCAATGACAGGAAAAAGAGAGAAGGAAAGCTGAACTACTAAAAGAAATTCCACCAGAACCTGACTCCAATCACGCTGACGCAATTAGAATTCTACTCAAAACACCTGGGGGTTGTAGAATAGAGCGCCGATTCCTACGCAGTCAATCAATGAAGGTAACAGTATAATAGTGAAAGACATTTATCGAAGAAGAAAAAAATAAAGGTGTACACTGATGGGAGGAAGAGCAAGAATAGATTGGGAATTGAGCGCCAGGTATTCATTATTGTCTGAATAGGCTAACACATACGCAGGGGGCTGATCAATCAAGACGGTGCTTATCAATAAAGAAGTACAGCCTGTTCTTTAGTTTTCTCGTTGAAACTGTCTAATCACTCATGATGAATATGAGTTGCAGTCTGATTCCAATAGGTCATCTGTTTTCTTTATTGTTTCAATTTACGAGCACCTTGGACGACATACTGTGAGTGTGGTGCTCCGTTTACGGAAATCATTTTGTAAGGGGTTTTTGTTTTATTATATTATAGATAATTTGTAGTCTTTTTTTTTTTCCTTGTTATAATTTTTAAAGTCTCCAAAGGCCTATCAGTTCAAACCTGGTCCCTAATTGCATTTTATTGTACTCACTGCATATCGTTACCTTTAATCTATTCATGTTGTGTACACAGCCATTTAACATAACAGTACAGTTGACCATTCTGTATTTCGATTTATCCTTATTACTGCTTTCTCATTTTATTGGCGTGTTTTTTTTTTTAACCATTTGGTCCCTTTTTTTAAAACTTAATTGCAAATTTATTTCAATAGCTGTGCTTACCTAGAGGTCTAGTATTATTTGTTGTTTGAGTGAATTATGTCCTATGTACCATTGCCATATTGTTCTTTTTGTTTTCTAACGAGTTGCTATCTTTTGTATGCGTAATTAAGATAACTTCAATTCAATTTGTTTTCTCTTTTTCGTTGCAGCATTTATATTTTTTTGTGTTCTGCCACGAAGACTGTCCCGATGACTTCCAAATAATGACCAATTTTCCACGCAGGAAGTTGCCCTGTGAGCCATCAGACGAACAGGAAGAGCCGCCCAGTTTTGAAGCGTTTGGTCTAGGCAAATCGGAAATGTTATTTATATTGGACAATGATGCGTGAGATTGACTGACTGACTGGTTTGCGTGTACTGTGCTCATTCGCAATTTGCATACATGTGTGTGTTTAAGTCGGAAAACTGGCGATGATATATGAGTAGTGTTGGAATTGTGTTGTTTCTATTTCACGTTTGTTATATTGTGCCTGTGAGTGTTATTTGTTATGTTTTGTATGGATCTGTGGACAAATAACTACTTGTAACAAGTAGTGATGGTTATGACGGTTCGTTGAATATAACTTGTGTCTAACAAATATTGTAATGTTATTGTTAGAATTGATTTTTTTAATCATTGGGTTTTTTTAAGCTTCAATTCTTAGATGCAACAGCATGTGAAAAATGTATTCATTTTCTACGTGTGTAAAAAAATTCCCAGCGACTGTAGATTGTCTCTCTTTTTTTAATCAAAAGTATTCTGTCTGTCTTAAATTCTTAACCACATTTTTTTTCTTCCTTTTTGCTTACAAGAATTTGTTTCTTTGTCAATTTTACATGTATGGAATAATTCCATTTTTTTTATTTAAGTTTTAGTATACTTTTGTTATACTAAATGTATGGCTGATGATAAATATATTATATTTATATGTTGTGTGTGCAATTTACCATAGGTGGCGAATATTGTGCAAGAGTTAGTTGTTTCTTAGTTGTTTTTATCAAAATGAATCAAACAAGCTACGATCTTTATGTTCAGCATCTATCATTATATTTCATATAAGTTGAGACCTCCCATCCATTAGTAAAACAATTTTTGCTGGCTTCTTTCAAGTAAAATTTATTCGGGTCAAGAGTATTGCCAAAAGTCTTTGGTATATGTATTTGGGGTTTTTCATATTTTTTTAAAATGTCTACATGTTTTATTATGTAAGATATTTAGATGCCTGTGTCAGTTAGTGAACAGTATTTTTCAATCATTGAAGAGCATGTTATTTTATGCGTATATTATGTTCTATTAGGATAATGAAACAAATGTTTTGTTTTATTTTATAAATTTTATTTCTTTTGTTTTTATTTGAGTCTTGCTCTCATTCAATGCAGGGTTTTAAACTTAAGTTCTATGTTTAATGAGTCTTGATTGTGTGAAACAGTAGTTAAATGAGAATTTAATGTGTTTACATTATATCATAATAATGGAACGGATGTATTTTAACGGTAAATGTCTTTTTCATTATTTTAGTCATTCCTCTCATCCTGTGTAATTTTATTATTATTATTGCTGTAGAAACTGTATACTTGGTTCCCTCGGCAATCATGAGAGCAGACAAATAGGTAGGAAATCACCAGCTACAAAATATTTTTAATAGTGTTATTTACCTTTGTACTTGGAAGGCTGTGGTAATTTGAATGATGTTTTAAGTCCTCTGAAAACTCCCAGTTACATATGAATATTATTGCTATTATTTTAGCTATGATATTAAACAGTTGTCTCAATTACAGACTATATTAATTTTGACTTTCCACTTTTATTACTCTTACATTCAATGTTCCCATGGTGCATAATGGGTGTGAGAACACTGTTGTTTTCTTATCTAACACATTGTTGTTGTCTAATGTAATCTTTCAGGCTTCTTTCAATATTAAAGAAGAGGTTGGGTTGTTTTAATTTTTTTTATTGTCCTCTTTTATCTCTGGTGAACAGATTTTTAAAGAAAATGTTATTTACGCAAAATGTTTTGAGATTTGATGAATGTAATGATGCTACTCTCATTTGGTATTCCCCAATTGATATTTAGGTAGTGAATTTTATATTATTTTTTTTTAGGTATGTGTGTTATTGGCTGCCGTGTCAATTTTTGTTTGTATTCAATATTTTGAGTCATTAAGTCAAAAAGGAATTTTATAGATTAAACTTACTTTTGTCGCTGAGACTATAAATTGGTAATGTTTTGTTTTTTTCTCCATTGGAAGATCTCACAAATGATGTGGACAATTATTGAATGTGCATTGCACTATTATGTAATATCATTCATCTTGTATGTTAATGAAATTAGTTTTTAGATGAATCAATGTTTGTAAGCTAGTTAATCTTGAGTTTGAAGATTGCTGGGGTTTTTTTTTTACTTATTGTATTGTGTGAGTTACAGAAGTTTGAATCTATGTGAATTTTTACATGAGTGTTTTGTTGAATGAAGATTATTATCATTAAACATGATTTAGTGTGTGTGAATGTGTTTCTTATATTTTATGACTTGTTATGATGTAAATGGGGAATTGATTCGCATTTATTTTCTTCAGAGAAATGGAAGAATATGCCATACATACGGATATGTACCACATTTTTAAATTATGATTTGTTTTGCTATACAGCCGAAAATGTATATGTATATAATATATAATTGAAATATATTTGATTCACTCTGACTATGATATGATAAATTATTGATTTTCAAGCGATGATTTTATATTCAATTTTACAAGTGAGGTTAATGGATGCATCACGGTTAAATGACGAAAGAAAAAAAATGTTTTAGGTGGAATATGTGTGTTGAATAAATCAATATGACTTGTCAGTTGTAATAGAGAATGTTATGCCTGTTTTTACCAATGCCAATATTTGTATGGTAAGTCTTATCAGTAATATGAATACTTTGACAAATCATCGACATAGATAACAATTGCTCTATGTCCACCAGCTGTGAGAAAAAGGACTAACTAAAAGTTTTTAACTTTGCTATAAAAATGTAGACTTGAACTTAAATCAATTACATTCTGGAATTGTTCAATTTTGTGTGAGATTTGGATTATGGAAATAATAGGAGATGTAAAACATGTATTATTAATGATTAAGCATGCATGGCTTTATCTCATATGTCGGGAGTGGACATAAAACAATTATTTTCTGTGTTGACGAAATGTTAGGTTGCGAAATATTGTTCACCACAATATTGCTTCTATTGTATGGTTGATGTTACTGAATGCTTCTACAA
The DNA here is from genome assembly GCA_031762895.1 of Corambe burchi. Classification (NCBI taxonomy): domain Eukaryota; kingdom Metazoa; phylum Mollusca; class Gastropoda; order Nudibranchia; family Onchidorididae; genus Corambe; species Corambe burchi. The sequence continues at coordinate 6,421 of JAUEKR010074817.1, forward strand.
TTTTAAACACTTTATTTTATCATATAACCTGCTCCTATGAATGTGTATGTTATTTGACATAAATAAGAAAAAAAAGTAATTCTCTATTCTTTGTCTATTTTGTTATTGGCTTAGACAAGTTTTAAGAACATTTTGTTCTGCTATTTAAGCTGTTTAATATTTAATCTTTGTTATTGCATATTACTGTATGCAAAACACTTTTGAGAGGTGATAAGTGCTCTTTGTATAGTTGATTCCCTTCTAGCAAAGTCAATTATAGCTATCGTATTTCATGAACCGGTCACCGATACAACACATACTCATGTTTCACAGAACAAGTACTGATGCAGCACATACTTAACAACAGGTGTAATGGTCTTTTTTTTTTCCTCTAAAGAGGTCGCTTCAAGCATTGTCGACTAAATTCAATTTTTATTTTATGTAATGGTAATGGTAAATCTTACCAATTTCTGAGCATGGTGCATGAATTTCTGGTATGATAACATTATACTAGATGATAGTATGGTGCATTTTTCTTTTAGTCTTTTTTATTAGGTTATGTCTTGTATAAACCATACCAGTGGCAATTGGATTATTATGTCATAATCATAGTCATATTAATTTCGGTGGAACAGATTTACACATGTAAATATCTCAATTGTGTAAATATATTATATTTGTATTTTGAACGGTGAATGAGTGAGAACATGATGCTATATTGAAATTGAATTTATCTCTAACGTTGCAATATGTATTAAAATTTAAAAGATCTTCCTTCATAATAAATATGTTCAAATAGTCGTTGTTGAGTCTTATTTTGTATTTTTACGATATATAGATAGCATTAACTCTTATTTTTTAAATGCTTAAAACACATTGCAAGTGGCTCCTGGCAAGCCAGCAGTTCATTCCAATTCCATTTCAACTCCTACTGGACCATCGGGAGAGCTACCTACAATTACTGCAAGGCATGCCATTCTAGCATTCTGACAATATCAATATAATATTGATCTCTGCCTGTAACTATAGCTGGGTTCGTATTGTACCTGGATGGAGTGAGAAAATATATGTTAAAAAACCTTTCACAAGGATTTGATTTTGCTCAGTCGTTAATGTTCACGATCATGCGCTGAATGCCTTACCATACGAGCACAGAGCCATGCGCCTGTGTATTGCAATGAAAACCTGCTGAATCTAAGATAGCCAACTCGAAAACAAAATTATACTCTAACATTAACCGTAAATTTAAGTACAATGCTGTGCAAGCATCCGATAACAAAATCTTTGAACGATGTAAAATCTTGGAATAACGATATCAACTTCAATCGCTTTAGGCCGCTAATATTTCTGATTATAAGGCAATTCACAAGTTACTGGAAAATGTTCATCATCAATATTGTAAAGCTATATTATATATGACACCATTTTTAGAGATAGTAAAGTACAATTAATTCCTCTCTAAAGATTGATTAATATCTGAGTTTGCTATATGAAATCCAATGTTTCAAATGAAACTCTTACAATAATTGAATGACACTGGTCCCTGACTTTTTTTTGTGATTTATTTACGGTACCAATTACTGCGTGGCCCGGTGATAGTAATAGTAATAACGATGTAAACTTTTTTTTTGATGGAACTGTCTCGCACCTATATATACTTTACTCCCTATACACCGTATGTAGCTAACTTCACATGTAGCGATCCTTTTTCTTGTTCCCAGCGACATCACTACAATCGTTCATAGTCGATAATTATAATTCTGAATAAAAAAAATGCTTGGGTATAGACCCAGTTATTCTTTCAGTTCAGTTACATTTTTTACATCCTTATACCTAGGAAAAAGGTAAGAACTGGCATCCTCTCAGATACAGAAGGGGGAAAAAAGGCAAACTACGTTAGGTGTTCAAGGTGGATAATTAATACCTTGTTACTGGCTCTAAAATCCTGATAAGCAGGCTGTTACAAGTCCAAGCCGTTACTTGGGCAAAATTTGAACTATTGTTTGTTTACCTCATCATCATCATCAAGAATAATATAGCAAAGCCATTGTGATGCTTCTATACTATTACTAAAAGTACCGATTGTAGGAAAATATTTCTATCATGGGTACTTATAATTATCAGTCGATTGCTAGGACTACATTTCACGTATGACGCTTTTGTTTGTAATTATTTTCACTATCAGATAAGCTTCCTAAAATTAAATACGCACAAGAAAAAATCATTAATTGTATTTATAAAGCGCTCTTATTATCTCTGCAAGTTTCAGAGTGCTTTAAATTTCGTTTTCTCTCCTAGCCAACATCAAAATTTAACAGTGATGTTATTCGACCGTTAGGAGTGATATATTTTTTTTCTTCGGGTAGGACAGCAGCTGTCTTAACGACAATGTACTCTATTACTATTACACTATAGTTCAGTGACGATCATTTTCTTGCCCAAAGGAAGAAAAAAATATATATGCAACCGCAATACTCAGTATGGGAATCAAACCCGAGAATGTCGCCTATAGCAGCCACAGTATTTCAACCCCCCCCCACCCCCTTACCAACTGATGTCGATTGTATGTTGTCCGGATGAGCAATGAGAGTTCGATGCACCGCGTAAACACCACAGAACTTTTGTGCCAGCTTTGCTAACAAGCGCTATGATGCTGGTGATTTTGCCTCTGTACTTGACTGGACTACCAAACTATGAGCAGGAAGTTTCATTATTATTTATAATGATCAAGAAATACAACTATGAAACCAATATAACATAAAAACAAATGCATTGCTACTTCTGTTATAAATAAACTCTTTTTAGACCATAAGCTTATTAAACCAGTTGATCTACATGTTTTTACACCTGAGTGGTATGAGAAATCTGTTTTGAGTGTCTTTCTCATAAACACAATGCCTCAATACTGTGAATAGGATTCAAACCCATAGCATTATGATCACAAGCTCAGACCCCAAGCCACTGCATCACTGACACCAAAATTCTGGTTATATTATGCTATCGTTAATTCCATTAATCATGACCTCTGCAAAATGTATTGCACCAATTATCGAATTGACTCACACATTTGAACTGGAATAACGGTCTTGATACATTTTCTGCAGATAAAATTTTAAATTATCAATATTATTATTATTGCCGATATTGTCTTGATATCCACAGAACTTTTGTGCCAGCATTGCCAACAAGCGCTATGATGCGGGTGACTTTGTCTCAGTGCTAGAATTGACTGCCAAACTTTGCCGCCTAGAGCCTACACAGGTCAACCATTGGATGATGAGAGGGGACGTGGCAATCAGACTACAGAAAATGGATGTCGCTAAGCAAGCATTTAAAGATATTGTCTCCAAGTTCCCCAGCGTGAAGCAGGCATGTGACCAGGTATGTTAGTAGTAAAGTAATATACTTTAAAATTTACTTCATTTTTTTTTTAATTAAATCTAACTAAGGTGGTTTAGTTGTATAAATTAAATGAAATTGAATATAATTGCTAAAACAGTAATTCAACGATAAAACTCTAAATAAAAGACCTAGAGGCAGATCCCATAGAAAGTGGAAAGAGGATATTAAGAAGACATTGAGTAGGAGAAATTTAACTTTTATAGACGGAAATAAGAAGTCCCATTTAAAAGGGAAGAATAAAGGAATGTTATTTTGTATTCAAAAAACCTGAACACAGAAACTTGGTGTATGAGCTCTTGATTGCTTCAACTGGAAATATTATTAATTGTCTGTAACTGCATCAGAGTAGTTAATGGCTCGCCTGATTGCCTAGTAACTCTATGCATTATATTATTGTACATATATTTTTAATGCATATTTTTTTCTTTTCATTTGTTGATTCTGATTACTGTGCAGTCCGGATAATTCGAATTGGGTGGGAAACGCAAATGACTTCTATTTATCAGAATTCGATTTGTCTCCAAACA
>JAUEKR010074928.1:0-10327 GCA_031762895.1 Corambe burchi
TTAGTTAAGTAAATAGTATTTCATACTCTTCATCACTCTTTAATCAATGATTAACCGTGTGATACTTTCAGCCTGTGAAATCAACCGAATCACCTCTGAAGAATATAAGAGTACTTTTGCCTCCTAAGAATGCAGCTGCAGATATTGAAAGGAGTAAACAGGCAAGAGCTAGACAAAGGTAAACTTTGAAAACGAATAACAAAAATATAAAGTTAAAAGACAGTTTTGATTTGTTAGAAATAGAAATATAATTTCCATTTTATTAAAATATATTATCACTCAATGTAAATCTTTTTCTCTTTATCTTAATTAGTCATATAAGTTGTAAAATGTAATGGAATTTTTATTACATCTTTGGCAGGAATTCAAACATGTTTAAATTTTAGTTTGGATTTTACATTTATTTATTTATTTTTGTTATGTAATTTTCACCGTTCTCATGTACAGAGAACTGAAGAGAATGCGTCAAAGAGAGAGGAGCAAGAAAGTTGCTCAAGACATGATTCAGTTTCTTCACCAGGAGAATAGCAAGTTAGGTAAGTAACAGAAGCATAATTTATTTTCCCTTAAACCTAAAAAAAAGTATTTATGTTTATTGCATTATATGATATGTTATAAATTACTTCAATTTGTATTAATAAGGCTGTTATTGTGTTCGTTTGTTTTTTATCCATAACTAATTTAATGATTTTGATTTAATGAGTTGCTATTTTTTCATGATTGAATAATCCGTTGTTCCGGCTATTTGGTTTAAAGATTAAAAGTTGTAATATTGTTTAGTCAAATCTCAGTTTCAATACAGTCATGTCTTCATGTTAAATATTAACAAAATAAAGATACAACTCTGGAACCCATGGTGTATCATTTGATCTACTGTCCTAGTGCAAGGACATAGTGAAGCTGGACATTTTCTAGTTTTTAGTTACTTATCATGTGGAAAACAAAATTCCCTAACCTTCTATATAACGAAAAGAAACAAATTTCACCATGGCCACTTTTGTGTCTTATAGGGCAATTATCAATTTATCAAAAAACTGGATAATTTCCTGCTTCACTATGGACTTAAGGGAAAGTATATGAATGATCAAAACATTTTGTATGTGCAGAAATGTGGCGAAAATAAGTTATATGTGATTATTTTATTAAATAATTAACAATATTTTTTGTTTTTAATTTCAGAAAAAGAGGCTAGAGAAAAGTGAGTAGACACCTTCTCTGTTTATAATTTAGTTTCATTCATTCAATGATATTTCTTTTAATATTCATATTTTATCAATGTTATTAACTCTGAAATTATATTAGTTTTTATTAAAGGAACTTGTTTTAAACTATTTTAAATCTTATTAGAAGATTTTTTTATATTATTTAATGAGATAAATTTAAAGGATTATGTTATTTTTATATGTTTGTTGTTAAATTTACTTTTGCTTTTTTTTTTTCATCCCATTCAATCCCAAATGCAGTACCAGTACCCTATATAGCAACTAGTGCTTAATTAAGCAAATCATTGCATTATAATTAGATCATATCTAAAAATATATAATACAGTTCTATCTCCAAATAACAAATCCTGTGAATGCTTACAACCGTTTATATATAAATAATATATATGAACCTCTGTTTGTTTTCAATCTACCCCGGTATATATGTATGGCTACTTATTAAACTTCTGTATGAAGAACTTATTTTCTCACTCTTAGCTATAGTTATTTATTATAAAAAGTTAGTTCTGTAATTTTATTGAATAAGGATGTTTTTTCTTCTTTTTTTTAATTTCCATGAATTGAAAGCGGTTATTATAATTGTGCTGGAATTATTGAAACTAAAACATCAGAGTCAGAGATATTTAATCCAGAATTTAATGTTTGTATCAATTTTTGTTTACCCTAATCAATATGTCCTTAAAAACCCCACTTAGAATGTACAGTGAAACTAGGAAATAAGGAGAACCCCCATTCCAGGCAATAGTTATTGCTATTACTGATTTCCAAAATTATCTACACATATCGGCCAGGTTATTCCATTGCTACACAATTTATCCACGGGAAGTAGCATATGCCCATCCATATGAACATGTTTGGGTGTATGTTGACAATTTTTCGATAAGATCTTGTTATTCCTGGTCTTTAGATAGTTCATTATCGCTAAAACAGCTCTTTTTCTAATAAAAATATATTAGTGGAAAATAGAGATTTTAAGGGTCTCCTTATTACAGATCTCCCACTTTTTCCAATGCAGTTAAAAATGAAGCACCATTGTATATTTACAGAATAATTTGTTTTTGAATTACCCTATTTTAAAAAAAAATTTCGTCATAATTTTTTCCTTGTGTGATTTTTAAAACTTTTTTTTTACAGGTTGACTGAGACAACAGTTAGCATTACGAGTGATCATAAAAGTAAGGATGGAGATGGTGATGATGATGACGATGACTTATGGTCTGATGATGATGATCTATTCCTTGACAATTCGTTTCTGATTGAAGCTACTCAACACCCCGAAAAGTTTATGGACAAAAAATGTTCAACAAAATCTGTCTCGTCACAAGACAAGATAGAGCTTGACAATATGTCATCATCAAAGCGTTCCAATTTTAAATCTTCTAGTCACTGCATAGAAATATCAGCCTCTTCCAGTTCTGTTTCAAGATCACCTGATATCTCCTGCAATTACTCATCGTCTACCTCTAATAACAGAGGGCCATCGAACTCTGTCAGAAGTAGCAATTACAAATTCATGGCTGTTTCTAAACCATCAACCAGTAATCATAGTGTTTCAGGGAGTCTAATGTCATCATCAACACGTCCATTACCTTTCACTAATTGTAAGAGCATAGCAGACTCTAAACCATTCAATCGTTGTGATATCAAAGCTTCTACTGTGACAAGTATGCCACCTACCAATACTGTCCTTAAGACGTATACAAAATCTCCGTTTAGGAAGTCGTTAAGTTTTGATGTTGCTAACAATTCAACAAAATCAAGCAAATCCTGTCTGCGGCCACCCACTAAGATTTCACCAAGACATGTTACCTCTAAGAAAAGTAATCTTCCTACGCCTGTAGGTAAAAGTGCTGTGCCAAAGTCTTCTATGTCTGTAAATTCAAAGAATGATTCAATGGAAACTGATTTGTTTGATTCCAGCTTATCTGATGAATTACTCCTTCAAGCAGCTCTTTCTGAAGAGTTAGCCATCAGCTCTCAACCATTGGAAAAGACTAAAAGTGAGGATATGTTTGGCCCAAGTCCTGTCGCTCATGCTTTGCCCACCTCTAGTAAACCAGACAATGCTTGTTCTACCAGAAATAGGTCGTCATCTACAATTGTTAAAAACAAAAACGAATGTAATAGTGATATTAGTAATCTCCTATTTTCACCAGTGAAATATGTGAAAGGTGATGCAGTAATGTCTTCTAAGTCACCGCAAGTGTCTACACTTCAAAGAACTGCATCAGTTCCTGCTGGCCCTCCAGTGAAACATAAGTCCTTTGGTGGTATCAGCTCAAGCACCCCTGTCAAATGTACTAAAACTGATGACGGTACGTTATCTATTGCAAGTCTTGAATTTTTAGTTTTCTAATTGGTGGATGTTAAAAGGGTTTTGCTCATGGGGAATTCATTTATTTATTTATGAAATGATAAATATTTATGTCTTCCTTTTTCTTCAACCATATCATGCCAACACTAAACCTTACTCTAATTACAGTTTTAATTCTTTAAAAAAAAAAGTGGTTTGATTTTGCCTCATTTGCAGTCTATCCATATTTTGAACCATTCTTACTTTCTTCTACTATCATATTCAAACGGTGCAATTATTTCTAGGTTTTTCATTTGTTTGAGTTGGAGTGCATTGGATATTTTTTTTTAATGTTTTGTACGTTTTAAAAAGATTGACATTGTATATTTCTAATAGGCGGTTAGACCTAGAATCATAGAATAGAAACAAATAATTTTTAAAAAATACTATTACCTGTTAGTTATAAGCTAGTCATTAATTCATCAATAATATGTATATTTTTTGTCATAACTTGGTAATAATTATCATTAAATACAATCAATTGTAACAATCTAATAATTTTTTTCCATTTACTCTCGACAAGACTTGTTATATTTGAATTTGATTGATCGATTATATTAATTTTAAACGTTACATCAATATTATGTTATACAATGTTGGCAGTGTTGGTGTTCTTATTTTTATTCTGATAATGTATATTTTAAAACTAATGGAATTTCTTTTTTTCTTTGCAATCCTTTAGATTCATTCATGGAAAAAGCATTTGAAGATAGTTTTATGAATGATGATGCCCTGTTTGAATCACAGATTCTTCCAATGCTTGAAAAAGCTGAATGTAAGTATTTAATTTTAATGTTATTTTACTATAAATTATCTTTTTTCAAATTATACAATTTGAAATTTGGCTATCATAAGTATTTACAGTATTTGTTCTATATGAACAAAAATCTCTTGTAGTCTTTTTACCAATCAAGAGCTTTCCAGTTTAAATCACAGAAGAAAAATTTACATTTATAAAGCAGTGATATATAATATTCATAAATTCATTTAATTTTCTGTGTCACCTTGAAACAACTCTTTCACTCGTTATCAATTTAGCTTAACTGGAAATTGACTAAACCACAAATATGTTTATACAATTGATACCAAAAGTTACTGTACTCTTTTTTATGATAGTAATTTTAGATTATAACCATACAAAAAAATAAAGTGATCCTTTGAATTTCAGGTTTTCATTGTAGTATTTCATAAATCTAACTACTTCTATGAGTACATTGTAATTGTACTGAAACATTGCAAAAGAATAACTGTGCAAGCTGCATTAAAAACAAAAAGGTTTATGTGATATGGTCATAAATGGTGTCATTGTATTGATAAGTTGAGGCTTATGTAGCGATTCTAAAAGTTTGCATTTATTTGATTCTTAGATTGAATTATAATTGTTATTATATAAGACATGTCTATTGTCCACTTTCAGCTCAAATACCTGTGTGTGCAAAGGATACAAATTCTGACCTGAGTGACAGTCCCATTAAATGTTCTCCTGATGAAATTGAAGCAAAAAGACAGACTGCCTTGAAAAAGAGGAGTATGCGACTTGCTCAACAAAACCATCGTAAATCTTGAAATGATCATTTTTCATTTAATGTATGGATATAAATCAACTTAAGCATATTATATATAATCAGTGAGGTTAGCACTTCTGTCATATATATGATATTTATAAATTGATAGAGAGAGAGTTGTTCCTTTTTAAAGAATGACAATAGCATCAAGTGATTCATTTGTAGCATCGTTCTGGTAATTAATAAGAATATGATTTTTTTTTAGAAAATCTTTTGTCATATTAATGTTGTATAATATAATAAATATATAGTAGATCTATATTTCTATTTTTTTTAGACTAATTTTCATGGTTTGTGATGTAATTATTTTATTCAAATTTTGTTTCCTGGACTGGTACTTACCCATTTTAGGTAACTCTAGTGTCAATTATTAGAACTTAATCATATATTGTTTTTCAATATTATACTGTTATTTGTTTCTTTACAAATTACTTGATAATTAATCTTTGTAACCAGATAAAATAATATAATCTAGTAGGTCCTTATAAGTATTTCTCATAATTGTTGCCTTAATATATATTTCATATTTTGGTTTGGGAAATATTTAATTTATGAAAATTAGATATATCTGATGAGGTATAATGTTAATTGTTTGAAGTTCCATTGAATATTCATTAGAAATATAATTTGGTTGTTTTATATGTTAAATTATACTTCTTTGTACTTACATATTAGAGATCTTTCTCTCTTTCTCTTTCATTTTTCTGTCTTATAAGATTTATTATATTTACTCTTTCATTATCAATGGTAACAGCATGTTTGTGTTCAATCAGTAGTAGAGTAACAGTGATGGTTAACTTAGAACTTAAGAATGCAGTAACGTCCATGCTTTGTAGGATAAAACTACATTTTCCCTCTTTGAAACTTTGTACAGTGACACTAACACTCCATTGAGAATTTTAAGTTATATAGAATTGTCAACTACAAGTTATCTTCCAAACTACCATTATCTTTGATATTTCTGCTAATTCCTAAGATTGATTTGAAATGTTTTGAACCCATCAATAAGAGCAGCACATCTCCTTGTGAAACTTCAAATCATGCAAATGTTGGTTAAGTTTTTGTTCAATTCATTGTGTAAATATGTACATATTATGGTATATTATTGTGATAACATTTTGATAATCTTTTATCAACTTGACATGCATCAATCTCCCAACCTTAATGAGATAAACAGTAAATGAAGATTTATGAAATAGTTAAACCAACCAGACCGAGTTACCGGATTATCGGTAATTCCCAAAAGTGCTATAATCCTAGTTACCGATTTTCTGGTATTTGGGATAGGTATTTCTGTTATTTCCGCTAAGGAGGCCAGACAAGGAAGAGCAGTCGGCTAAGGGAGCAAGGTCTGGTAGAGTTAAAAAAGGAGGAACCACTGATGTATTAGTGTCATGTGCGGGGATTGTCGGAAAATTAAACAACATCTAGTATTATTGTTTTTTATTGATATTATATTGTCAATTGCTACTACTGTCAATTTCTAGACTCAATTATATAAAATATTACATCACAGTTTGCTAATTTGGTAATTTTATTGACATTAACGTTATTGGTTACCTTGCATTTTACCTGTGTTGTTAATTTCCCGCCATGATGCGATACATGTATATTATAATATATGTTCGGGAAGACTGGGAGGTAACTGTAATTAGTACACTAATGTATCTTTTCCCTTCTATTCATCTATGTCTTTATGTTTTGTACAGTGCTTGCTGTATTTCTACCCTTTGATCAATTTTATGAAGAATCAATTCATCTTGTGCACAATGGAGTCCACTTAAGATAAATACTTACTTATTCTTATAGTAAACATTGTCAGGGTACATTTTTTAGCTATCATGGTCGACTCCACTTGTAGTGATTTTCAGATGTAGTGATCTATTTTTCATGGAATTGCCTCGATACCGATGTAACAATTAAAAATATGACGGTGGTAGGGAACTTCAGATGTAGATATTCTTTTTCTAGTGCCCCAGCGACATTGCTACTGCACAGTCAGTTGTATACTTGTATGCTTGTAATGATGTTGTTAAGAGACCAGAAAAGGGAATGTTACTGCTGTTGCATTTGTATTGTTGTATAGGCGCTGTTCTATGAAAATAGGATCACTCCAATCGAATAACAGTAGTGTCCGCCTAAATGCCCGGTGCTCTGGAAGCAGAAAAACCGGGCATTTAGGTGGAGCGGGCATTAAGCCGGAATTCCCGATCGGTTAGGAAAGAACCTTTCTAATTAATCGTTCCGCGAGAAATGCGGGCATTAAGGCGGAACGGGCATTTAGGCGGATACTACTGTAGTTACAATTGAAGTTGCTTAAGATAATCTTTTTTATCCATCATTTTATCTTAGGTAGACTCCAATATGTATAAATTATTACGACATTACAAATATTTCTGAATATTACTATACACCATTATTATTCTTTTGACTTTACAAAACTGAGAATGGATATTTCTATGCTTTTTAAAGATATTGATTTACAATATTACAATGGTGGAGCTCTTTGTTTCTTATTGCGTTGGGTAACATAAAAAATCCTGCAAATGCCTTACATGTATTACATACAAATATTGGAGTTGTATGCAAGGACTATTGCTACTTCTCAATTTCAGGTACCACATGATGATGTGCTGCGCTGAATGATGTATAATATGAATAAAGAACTACTTTTGAAATGATTAATTTTCTTCCTTTGTTCTCTAACTAGTTTGGTTAATGAATTACAATGGAACCTCTCTAATTGGGATACTTTGGAGTTCTTGAAAATAATCCCAATTTCTACTGTTGGTCAGTTACAAAAGGAAATAATAATGTATTCTAAGCAATTCGTTGTATGAGGTTTCGTGCCAATTAGCCAGGTTTCCCAGTGCCTGAATGACTCAATTATAGAGTAGAGATTTCACATTAATCATTATGTGCAAGTATATTTTAATATTAATTTAAATACAGCAATTACTTAAGACTTAACCATTATGTATTGCTGTTACTATTTTACATCTTGGGATATTTTCTTTCATCTTGTAATATATATTATGACACTTCAAATGAAATATATTACCACTCTATGTGTGCAAGTAATCATACCATACATGTGATACTTTTTACTTTATGATGATAGGATTTATGTAAATAAAAGCAAGTATCAAAGACTGACATTTACATGCTGCCAAACAGTGCAAAATGTTGTTATGCATTCACAAATCAATTAGTTTGTTGTGACTAAAATGACTCCCTGACAATTGTTTTCCTATTTAGTGACAGTAATGATAGCGTTAATGTAGTATTTCTGTCTCGATGCAACATATAATGTCAAACAGAATAAAGCAATTACTCTGTTAGGTATTAATAATGAAGGATAATATTCATTACAAAGTACATCCATCAAAATTATACGGTCGCTCGCATTTAACTAGGTGTATACAAAAGCGATTTTATCAGGACTATCAATATCATCATGATTAATGCTAAAGTTAAAGTAATAATATGTATGCAATAATATATTCTCTTTGAATAAGCTATTTCATAGACCAGTGCTAATTCTCTGTTTATATGGCTCAAGTGAGAAAATATTTATTATCTCCCCTGAATAGATTACCTTACACCACCAATTTACTTCCCCAGTTTTGACAGGTACTCTTTCCAACACCCGAATTAGGGCATGTCGTAATCAGCGCTCGAACCTACGACCTTATGATCATAAATTAAAGACCATTGGCGTCACTATATTTCACATTAGATTTTAATGGTCGGTTTTTGTGAGTAAAAGTAAAATACGTTAGAATAGTATGTGTAACATGGTGATGAACTTCGTCAACTTGAAATCACCATTCTTACACTCTTGTACTTTAACTTTAATATTACTATATACCCTTTTTCTTTTTGTATCATTAAGTGTGTTTTTTTACTAACTTTTCAATTCCTACTCTTATAAAATTCACATTATAACTCAAGGGTTAAGGGTATAATATTTCGGATCGAAATATTACTGATACGATTTCCATCTGAGGCGTTTAAATGTTATTTTATAGTAGTATTAGACCTAGTATTTGTATAATCAAATGCACTAAAATGCGATTTTGGCAAATTCATACTTTGCGAGATTGATAAATTAGATATGACCCTTCCTTAGCACAATGCTCTTTAAGCTAGGCACAGCACCGATAAGCCTAGCGCTTATCACTGCAGTTCCTTAACTTACGCACGCGCTTATCCTAGATTGAACCAACCGATAAACGCGATTAAGGATTATGATACAACGTCATTAAATAATGGTAAACAAGTATGATTAGAAGCATTATTTCAATAACAACACATATATACTATACGGCACCATAAGTAGTAGTAGGTAGATCATTTGGTATGTAGCTCTGTGGTACAGTTGTGCGATCTTTACCGTTGATTCAAACGATCCGGTTTTGAATCCGGGTGGCGGTGGACAGATATATCTTTTGTTCATACCCCTGATCCTAAAGTAGATAGGATTTGACATCTAGTCTTCTCGGATTCGGTCGAAAATTTGAAAGCTTAATTAAGGTTCATGTTTTTATATAGGCACGTCAAAAATTAAAAAAAAAACAACCTTGGTGATTTAAAATCGTAAAGAGCAGGCTACTAAAAGCCGCCACCCGGGCACAATTTGAAGAAAAAAATACATACCCAGTCAACGGTGATACTCAGGCACAATTGAATCAGTTGACAAAATTAAATTAATGAAATAGAGTGTATGGGAAAGCAACGGGGTCGATTTCTGTAAAAACTGCTTGCATCATTTCCTTAGGTAAGAAATTTTGCGTCAATAAGTTCACTGAACTTTGGTGAAAAAGAGCACCTGACCGTAAAGTCTATTGCTTGGTCTAAAAAAAAAGAGTGTAAATGTCTACTAATTTTAGACGAATACGCTTGTTTCGTCTGCATCAAATTGTTGATGTTGCATTTTAAGTAATTATAGGTATGTCAAAGAAACTTGATATTTCGTTGATGAATGCACTATGTAAATTATATGATATCTTTACTTTACTTTTACTTTTTGGTATTTTAATGCTGTATAACCTCTGGATATTTACTCATCTGATTAATCTAATACGTACTAGATATTGATGTATTGACCCAAACAGTCGAACATGTCCTTAGCTCATGTAAAACCGCCTTATCAAGTGGCCGATATACATGGCGACATAACCGAG
>JAUEKR010075039.1:0-10324 GCA_031762895.1 Corambe burchi
ATTCAATTCAATTCAATTCCATTCAATTCAATTCAATTCAATTCAATTCAATTCAATTCAATTCAATTCAATTCCATTCAATTCAATTCAATTCAATTCAAAATCTTTATTAGTCCCACGAGGGGAAATTCACTTAAGGCATGCATAAAAACATAATTTAAGAAAATTTCAAACAATAATGTGTATTAAAATAGATACGAGATAAGTGCTTACATAATAAATAAGATATACAATGGTAATGATAGATAAATGGATATAATATAGTATATTATAGACAGATAAGTGAAATATTTAGGCAATTGACTCAGTTGTGCTTGAATATTACTGTTGACTGTGTAAGAATTATTCCATTTATGCTCGGGTGGATGGTTTTTACAGCCTGCTCTTAATGCGCTTTAATGTAAACACAGGACCTTCTAGATTTGTTTTGTCCGTATCCGAGCAGATAAGATATCAGATCCTACCTTTTCTAGGATCAAGGGTGTGAAAAACGTCGAACAATTAGTTGTGAGGGCAGCCGGATTTGAACCTGGATCGTTAGATTCAAGGGCAGACACCGTAGAGGAGAATCATTGAACCCCCTGCCCACTGAACCACTGAATTTATTGTTTGTGCTTCGCTTTTAAAAATACATTGGGATGAAAACTTGTGTTATATGAATCTATTCAATACATTTCATATTACAATGCTTGGTTTTATATAATATCTCTATTCTTGGCGTCAGTAGCGCAGTGGCTAAGGTTTTCGGCTTATGATCATGCGGTCGTGGGTTCGAAACTCGGTCGATGCGTTGTGGCGTAGTGTCCTTGGGAAAGACACTTTACACACATTCCACAACTGACTCATGTGTCAAAATAAGTACCAGTTAACGCGGCTGGCGAAGTAACCTGTGATGGACTGGCGTCCTATCCACGGAGATCGTTGATCTTCGTTCGCTTGTTCTATCGAAACTGGGGATAATCACCGGTCTTATGGACCTTTAATTCTAAGAAGATCTTACTTTTCTATCTTTGAAGGAAATTTTGTCATTTTTTTTTACACCGTAAACAGGGTGTCGCTAAATCTTATGGCCGCCAACGTAAGCAATTATTATTGGCCTATAGGCTAATAATAACCTTGCTCAAGGCATTCGAAAGAAATTGAATCACTGACCTTATGATCAGAAGCCTAATGATCTTACCACTCAGCCACCGAGACAATAATGTGAACTTTTACTTACGGCGGAACTAAGGATAATAAATAATATCAATTTGCCAGGGTTGTGTGTTGCAGAAAAATAGTTCTAATCCTATCTTTTATCTATCCATGGTTTATGTACACTAGTCGGTCACGATATCTTGGAATCACAATAATATGTCGCGTAGGCTAGTCTTGGGTTGATTCTAATGTAGGCCTTGGGTCTTGTAGTGATGCCAGATTGACGTATATTGTAGTAAAATTGGCGCAATGTTCGTTAAATTGGCGAATATTTACCATTGCGTAGCAGGCTAGTTACAGATTGATGATATTATATTTGTGATAATTCTGTGGCAAAATACATGTACCTGATAACGCACAATATCGCATGAAAAATGGTAATATCATTTATTATTTTAGTAGACGTAAGAAAGAGGATGGAACTATGCAATGATACATTGAAATTTACTCAAATTACGCTTGACAGATGCCTTGGATGGAGCATGTTTTATTGAAAACTGAGCGGGTATGAAACAAAACAGCGGGTACTGTTTTATGTCGTTTTTAAACAAAAATATTTTATATTTCGAGATTTATTGACAAATTTATTATGTCAAATGTGACAAATAAAGTCGGAGAAGGCTTATTGTAGATCAGTTGATATAGCAGTAATCCTGCCTTGGCAGATTAAATGACTTTCGTATTTTGTTGTCTGCTGGAGTAATAACTAAGTTACGGAAAAGTGCAGTGGTAACGATGTCTGCCTCTGAATCCAATGACCCAGGTTCGGATCCGTTTGAACGCAACTATTTGTTCTGTATTTTTCATACTCCTGATCCTAGAGTTGGTAAGATCTGAATTTACTCTGCTCGGATATGGACGAAAAACTAGGAGTTCCGTTTTTACATCTAAGCACATTAAAAATCCCTTGGTTGTTTTAAATCGCAAAATCAGGCTGATAAAAGCCGCCACCCGGGCAAAATTTGAAAAATTCCTATCCTGTCAACAATAATACTCATGCACAATTGAGTCGGTTGGCAAAATTGAAAGAAGAAAGAAGAAGAAGAACCGGGTGATATAATATATTACACAGTTGTTAATAGAGATATAGACACAATCGGGGCAAGGGGTATTAATAAAGCATAATAAGAGACCGGAAATCATTAAGAAATCCCAGAATAGACAATATAGAAACGAACGAAGAGGAGAAAAAAATGAGAAAAACCATAGTTAGAACGGGACTCGAATCCGCGACCCTCGTCACCGAGTTACCTTGCCAAGACGAAAGGGCTTAGTCGAGAGAGAACTCCAAGGTAGACTAGATCTAGGTTACGAAGGTTGAATTGAAGATCTTTCTGGGTGGCCTAGTGGATAGAGGAGCTCTTTCTTCTTCGCAAGGCAATTCGGTGCTGGGGTCGTGGGTTAATCTAGTTCTAATTGTGATTTTTTTTCATTATTTTTCTCTTTTTCTTACGTAATTCATCATAAACATAATAATATAACATAAGAATTTCGTTGATTAGATTTCATGATTGCAAAATGACTAGAAATCTATAAAACAAGTTTGTTAATTTTTCAAAACAAACATAGCAATTCTATTTTAAAAAACTTATTTCATAATATGTGGACAATATGGGTAACACCTATTGGCGCTGAGCAAAATGCTCAGCAAATAGTCTTTCTACTTTGAGTATTTCTCGATGTGTGACACTAATTTTAATATCGGAACATTAAACGTTAGAGTTCTAAACAGTAATAGTCGAAAGGAGCAAGTTATTAGTGATTTAGTTTCTTATAAATTAGACATTTTGCGCGTCCAAGAATAAAAAATTCAGGATTGATTTGATTCTAACCTAAAAGGGCATAGATTGTTATATTTTGATAATAGCAGTAAACACTACGGAAATGGTTTTATAATACATTCAGCTGGAATATTCTCGGTCACATCCTTAGAAGAGACAAGGACATTCCAGCAAACAAAGCAACACGAGCATACTTTAGTAAAGAAACAACAAAATTCGTAGGCCGGCCCGTTACAACTTTGCCGATAGTAATTAGAAGAGACCTCGCACGCATCAAATATCATAACAGACTCACATTATTAAACGACCTGAATGACATAACATCTTTAGCTCAGAACAGACAACTTTGGAGAGTACCCACATAGAAAATTCTCAAAGCAGCCAAGGCGACGCAGTTGGATAAATGGGATGCGACACGGCGATAAGTCAAAGTCATTTCATATGTCTTGGTTTATATTCATTTTGCATGTTTTATGAAAAAAATATTACTCTACGAGTATTATTCAATAAAATAGGTTTTGTCAGTAGCTTAGTAATAATCTTGATGTAGTTACAATTTATACAGTATTGCTGATTTATCTAAAATGGTGGGGTTTTTTTTGTTGTCTGTTTGTTGCTGTTTTATGTTTTATTTCAATTTGCATTGATGAATTTAAGTCAAATGTAGTAAATGAAGAAGTAGAAAGTTGGCGAAGTTCGGGCATACACTTTGGCGTAATTTTATCAAATATACCTGGCAGCATTGAGTCTAAAGTACTGTCGGTAATCCATTGGTTTGCATAGACCAATCTGGCGTCTAGTATCAGGAGCTTTAGCTTAGAGTTGGATAGAGTAGAAGATAGATAGTCCAGTGTTGATTTGGAATCGATCTATCAATTTAAAATGTAGACTAGACTAGATAGACTAGCATTGGTATTTACTAGACCTATTGATAGACTCTTCTGTCTTAGATGTAACAATTTTCTTCTTGAATTTTGTCATTCATTTATAGATGTTGGTTGTTATTTTATTATGAGATAGGCTTAGATGATTGATGGTTGGATTTTTCAGATGTGCGCCATTAGTGATCTAAATGTATGATTTAGTATTCCATGTTCGTTTCCTTGGATTTGGAAGTACCGGTAGGTCTATATGCAAAGTCTAAATAGTATAGTATTCTCATTTTTTTTATTTTTTTATTTATGTATTACATATATTTACTAATTTATATAAGTATTTATTTTATATTTAATTAATTGAATGATTTTCCCTGTTGCTAAAGAAGGCTTAAAACAATATATCAGACGTGATAGGTATGCAATCCTTTTTAATTGTTCTGTTATTTAAAACAATAAATGTTACCGTTATTTGTTGAATTATGTGAAATAAGGAGTGTTTAGTTTCATTTCTCAATTATATGGGTTTGGAAATATAAATCGATGGTTCATAAGGATAGTACGTAGGGGTATATTTATGTCATATATTTGCATATTATGTAACTAGGCCTACTTTTATATCAAATGTTTAAGTATAAACTATAATTGAAATAGTTTTTATTTGAATAATTAGAATCGTTCAAATATATTTGCACCTTTCGAAATGTGGTAATTAATTTCTGCTTTCTTTTTTGTTTGTGCTTATGGTTGTTGTTGTTGCTGTTTTTGCTGTTGAAGTAATTCTTTAAGATTCAACGGTATAAGGGAATTGTTCAATTGTATATGTTTATTATACATATTATAACGCTCGCTTCAAAAATTCCAATTCAATTCAAATTCAAATATATTTATTAGTAATAACAAGGGGAAATTCATTTCAGACATGCATATTTGGCTCGTCTTAAATCGCAGGAAGTCAAGCGTCTTTTATATAAGAACAAATTAAAGACAATTATGACGAATGAATAATATCATTACAAAGTATAGATTTAGTTATAGGAGTATAATTTGATTAATGTGTTTAGACCGTTGGAAACAAGTTAACTGGTTTACGTCATATATTAGATTTCGCTTTATTTACCGATCCTGAAACGGTAACTTTTGAATAGAATAAAGCATTAAACTGATAAAAAAATAAAAGAATACGAAATTGTAAAAACCCTATGAAATAGTATGCCTTAACTTTAGAACATTGAAACGAATTTGGATTTGATAAATAGCTCCAAGGGAAATATTTTATAAGTAGCATTGTCGTCATTTTGTGAAGGATCTGTGATAGGAATACAATGAATAGATTTATTCAATTAAAATGTTTCTTCATAGTAATACTGTGTAATACTTATTTTTATGTGAATTTTTAATCTGTTAATTCAATTTAGATCTATCTACAGCTTCGCTAGATTATCTTCTTGTGTATTATGAACCTGACGCGTGTTTAAATTTTATTATCGTAATTTTGGGGGAACACTACGTTGTTTAACTAAAAATTAAAATATTGAAATTAAGCATTTTCTTCAAAAGAAATATTGAATGCGTAGCATGTTTGTGAAGACCTCATCTGTTAATCCAAACAAGGGCTTTTTTTTCTAAATTAGTCTTTCTTGAATTGTGTTATTATTGAACGTGTGTCTGATGTCCTAATTTTGTCAAAAAGATGTGTTTATTTGCAATCAAATTATTGAGGTATTAAATTTAAACGATTTATGTAATACGTATTATTGATGTACTAGATTTTAATCTGTTAATTCAAGCTAAGAAGATAACGTGTCATTTTGTAACCAAATCCATTATTGAAATTAAAAGATTTCTTCAAAATGATAATATACTACATATTATTGATGTACTGAAATTTTAATCTGTTAATTCAAGCTAAAAAGATAACGTTGTTACGTAACCAATTCTGTTATTGAAATTAAAACAATTTTTCAAAGTAATACAGTTTGCATAATATACAATTTAAGTTTTATTCTGTTAATGCCAGCTAGATAATCTACTTGTGTGTTATACATTGACGCGTGTTAGAAATTTATAATATCTGAAACAATGTGCTTTTGAAATGTGTTACTTAGATAACCCGCT
This sequence comes from Corambe burchi, assembly GCA_031762895.1. Lineage (NCBI taxonomy): Eukaryota > Metazoa > Mollusca > Gastropoda > Nudibranchia > Onchidorididae > Corambe > Corambe burchi. The sequence goes on from JAUEKR010075039.1 coordinate 5,972, forward strand.
CGTGGATTTTTATCTCTGTCTTTTCTCTCTATTAAATTTAAGTCGTATTTAGGCCAAGTTCATAATGTGTGTCCTTTATATGGGTTAGTTTAACAGTGATAGGTAGGATATTATAGCATTATAGCTAAACCAATAGAGTTTGATGTGTTAAGTGTGTAAGATAACGGAGTGGCTATTTAAAAACTTCTCTATACAAGCTTACACGCGCTATTCGGAGTCTTTCAAAGTTTCAAACTATCACAGTCAAAATGAATGGTAGATTGTCACATATCGTCTAAAGGTGGCCCCACACACATACATGCCTACTTGAGCGATCTACTTGATCAAAGCAAATCGCTTAAAACGGTGTGAACGTGTGTGGGTTTTCCTGTAGCTTGCGCATGTCAATTTGTTCAAATCCTCTTGACTTGAGTATCACCAAGTTAAGTATGTTTGGTGCTTCCGTATTTGAATGATTTGGGATGATCCTAGCGCAAGTAAATTTGATCAAATCGGTTTATGTAGTGTGTGACCTTCTTTAGAGTTATGCTAGTAAAAGTTTGGATATCTTATTTAAACTATTTAGACACTCATTGCAATAAGTGACACAGAAAAAAAAGCTAAGTTTTGTTTGTATTATCATCTCCTATACATTGAGGTCTAATAACAAAACAAAAATGTAAAAAATAGAAAGAGCGTGATTCCATCAAGCATAATATAAAGCCTTTTGTTTTCCACTGAATAACGTTTCCGTGTTTTACGTAGACGTCTATAAATGAATTACATGACTTATTGCCTTTCACTAGCGATATTGTCCGACTTCGCAGCTTCGGATGTTTTGCTGATTAGTCCAATCAGGGCGTTCCATTGATTTCTGTTCTGGGCGATTGTTCTCAGGTTGTTCAGATGTGCTTGAATTTTTAGTTGGGGTGGGTTGTCGTGTCGTTGAGAGAGAGAGACAAGCTCTATGAATACATCAGTCTTAATATCTGAAGTCGTAAGAAAATCTATACCGTTTTATAGTGACTTTGGTATAGTGAATGAATATTCATCCCAATTCCAAGATATAAGTCTAACACATATTATATCAAATTTCCAATACGTGTGTATGTGTGTATGTGTGTATGTGTGTATATGTGTGTGTAGGGGGGTGGGGCTAACTTATTTGGACACCAACGAAATCACTCTCTAGTGTGTTCTCTAGATTAGAACTAAAAGAGGTGTGAAATTTCAACTAAAGGAATAAACTTAGACGTTTGATCAACAACAGTTATTGAATCTGTCGTTTTTGCTGATGAAGGAATCTTTCCGAAACGTCCTTCGAAGGAATCTTTCCGAAACGTCTTTCGAAGGAATTTTCCGAAACTTCCTTCGAAGGAATCTTTCCGAAACGTCCTTTGTAGGAATCTTTCCGAAACGTCCTTCGAAGGAATCTTTCCGAAACGTCCTTCGAAGATATCTTTCCGAAACGTCCTTCGAAGTAATCTTTCCGAAACGTCCTTCGAAGGAATCTTTCCGAAACGTCCTTTCCTGTCTTTGTCTCCTTTCATGTAGAGCTTACTCATACCTTTTTCTGTATTTGATTTGATTTATTCTTGTTTTACGGTGGCGTTTTGAAGTTTGATTTTTGTGGAAGAGAACGTGTAGTGTCCAGTTTAATATTTATTTTATTTTTTTATCCTCCAGCTGATCGTTATGATGTGCACCGACTACGTGTGTTACATGAAACATTACACTTGTGATGATATCGATTGATTTGTTCAAATGGTACGCGCGTGCGAATGTGTTGGTGATGTGTGTGTTTGTTGCGCGTGAAAGTGTGTTGGTGCTGTGTGTCTTTGTTGCGCGTGAAAGTGTGTTGGTGCTGTGTGTGTTTGTTGCGCGTGCGAGTGTGTTATATTATATGTGATGTACTTATATTCATTATTCGATTGTGTGTTGTGTTGTGTTGTGTGATGTGCTTTTAAGCATGAGTATGTGTGTGATGTGGTTTTAAGCATGAGTGTGTGTGTGTGATGTGCTTTTAATCATGTGTGTGTGTTATATGTTATTTGTGTTGTGTATTGCGAGTATTTTTTGTGTATCGTGAGCGTGATTGGTTAAACTCGATATCTGATATCACGTTGGATTATTATTTCATTAAAATTACGATTTACGTGGTAATTCTCGCAAAGTAGAAGTAAATACAAAATTACGTATGCAGTGTATGTAAACCTCTGTAATTGGGACCCTCAGGAATCGGGAAACCCCAGACAAATGGACACCAAATCCTAGTCGATCAATTGCTATGAAATACAGTGAATATATTATCTTACCTCACTTATCGGGAAGTCCTGCAAGATAGGGTCGATATTCCAATCCACAGAGGGCTCTCAATTATCGAGGGCATCACTATATATTGTGAATGAATGATTCTTGATATTGATTAAATCACTCTCACAATACAATGGAGCCTCGCTAATTGGGACCCCTAGGCAGATTAGAAAATTATCCCTTTTTATAATCCGGATGTCATCATGTAATGGTAACATGCTAAATATATAAATTATTATATTATAATATCATACAATGATTTGGTTAGCATAGAACCATTATATTCATAATTAAAATTAAATTGAACATTTATATAACGCCATCCCACATATTTTTTTAAATGCTCAAAACTATTTACAAAGGACAGGCCTGTTCATTCCAATACCATCTCAACTCCTCGCGGAGGATACAGGAGAGCGGCCTGAAAGGCGCGTCATTCTAGATTATCCATCTCTGCCTATGTTCGGATACTCATTATGCCTGAGTGGGGTGAGGAAATATGTGCAAATAAACCTTTCCCAAGGATTTAACTCTGCGCTGCCGATATGCGGATTCGAAACAACGACATCTCGATCACTAGCTGAGTGCATTACCTCTAGACGACAGAGCCTTAGAGAACTTGTGAATCAATACTCTATCACAAATTCGTTTTGTGTGCTTATGGTTAGCTCAGTTGGTAGAGCCGTTGAACTTCTGACGCTGCTACGGCAATGTTCCCGGGTTCGAATTGCACCTACGACTTTAAAGGGGCACATAAAAAAGGCTTCTCCACACCTAGCGTTCAGAACCTTGCCATTGGGGTTCTGTTCATCCTCTTGCTCGTGGGGATACCCATAAGGGCAATAACCCAGGTGGTGCTGATCGACAACAACAACAACAACAATATTTCCTCACCACATCAAGGTACAATAACAACTCGACTATAGGCAGAGATTGGTATCTTCAGAATCTTAGAATGACGCCCTTTCCGGGCAGCTCTCTGTATGCTCCACGTGGAGATGAGATGGTATTGGAATAAACCGTCCAGTCAGCCTTTTGTAAAACTCTCTGAACATTTGAAAAATAATTGAGAAAGGTCTAAATAAATGCTATTTATCTATATCGGTTCAGCTTTTTAGAGTCTTAGCAAGATTTAGGAACAGCATTTTAAATTATGCGAAATAAATATTGCGTTAACTAAAGCTTTTCTAAGTATTCAGTTTGTTAAAAGTAGATTCACAGAAGGCAATATTTTGTCATGTGCTGATTCACTTGAAATGTTATTTCTTCCGCTGGCCTGATCGTCTGAAACTGTAGCTTCAACTGTTTTTCCTTATATTTGTGACGAAACGTTATCAGCTTTTTCAATCCAGAGCTAGGATCCGCATGCATGCTAAATCCATGTTTGTTAAGCTTGATGGCTCTGTTTTATTGTCTTTTAAGGTCATTATTCAGTGCTATTGTGAACGTTGGCTGTTGCTTGTCTGCCCTTTGCTCGTTTGGTGTATACAAATATTTCATTGCTTTGTTGACAAGGATTTCTCGTCCCCGTCTCAATACAAGTCTGAAATAGGCTTTGTCTAGCCAGTATAATTTGAATTTTTGAAAGAGGGATTTCATTACATTTTTATTCATTAAAAGATAGATAGATTCGTAATTTTAATTGCATAGAATAGAACTTCTTCATAGCTGTTTCCTATGGAATGCATTCCGATTGTTTTAACACGTAAAACTTCTAAAATACAGTCTTATCATTATGAATATAATTATATTAAAAACGTGAGTATTTATAGTTGCTGATTTGTTTGTTTTGATTACTGTTTTATTGGGATTCATTTTTTATCGTTTATCTTTATATCTTCTTCTTCTTCTTTCAATATTGCCAACTGACTCAATTGTGCTTGAGTATTACTGTTAACTGGGAAAGAATTTCAAATTTTGCCAGGGTGGCGGCTTTTAGCAGCCTACTCTTTGCGATTTTAAATCACCGAGGGGTTTTTAATGTGCTTATATGTAAACACGGGACCTCCTAGTTTTTCGTCCGTATCCGAGCAGATTAGATGTCAGATCCTACCTACTCTA
>JAUEKR010075150.1:0-10324 GCA_031762895.1 Corambe burchi
GCGAATGTCTCGTCAGTGTTGAATGTTTGCTGTTGGCTGGGGGAAGTAAACGAGATGTAAAGCGCCTAGAGACTAGAATTTGGTGATACGTGCGCTATATAAGAACTATCTTTACGTCTGTAAACTAATTTACCCACTGAGATGAATGAACAATTTTAACTTGAACTTGAACATAAGCAGATTCACAGCATTGCTTCTGATAATGCTTTTCAATATTGAAGTCCAATTGAGTAACTTTATGCTTCATTAAACTTATAAGGTGCCAGGCTAAGCAAAGTAGTTCCTAAAATGAACCCCAATATTATTAATGACTCTAGTTTTGATGACGACATATTTCAATATCTTTTAATAAACTTGGGGAGTTTTCTTCAAAGCAAGTGACTTTTTCTATAACATTAAATAAATGCCTATCATACCGCAGCGAGATGGCCGAGATGGTAAGATGCTCATAATCGAGCTAGGTAGTTCATTGATAGGTAGAGTTCGGTGACTCTCTGAAGCTCTGGCCCTCTTGCTCATGATGACCTTTTTTCTTGTGTGGATGTTTAAGGATTTTTGTTTGCAATACCACCTAGTCAATCTAAATAACCTAGTGGATAGAGGTGCGCTTTCTTTTTGGCAAGGCGATTCGGTGCCGAGGGTCGTGAGATTGAGCCCCGTTCCAACCATGATTTCTTTTCCTTTTTGTTCTTTGTGGTGACAACCTCAGCGCAATACTTGGGATGGCTTCAGGGGTCATTCTCAGGACATATCCAGTCCATTTCCATTTTTTTATTTTTAACTGCTGTTAAAATGGGTTCTGTATTTATTTTCCTATTGAGCTCTTTGTTAGACATAATTTTGTTTTGTCACAAAAAAAATATTTAGCATGGTGCGGAGTTATCTCTTCTGGAAGACGTCTAGTTTTAAGACCTTTTGCTTTTGTCACTATCCATGATTCAGATCCATACAACAGAAAACATGATGCATTGGATTTAAAAATCTAATTTTGGTTCATATTGATATAATTGTTTTGTTTTCCAGACGTTTCGCAAAGCTGCAAATGCAATATTGGCTTTCATTAGTCTTTCTCTACTATCTGTTTCGGAGTTCCCTTAAAAAAAATTACTGCCAAGATATCAGAAATCTCAACATCTTCGATTGAACTGTTTTCGATTTAGAGGGCTTTGACAGATTGGGTGTAAAGTCTGGTGGCTTTATTTTTTAAAGCATTTAATTTTCAAGTCATGCTTTTGTCCATTGTCGGGGACAACATCTTGGTTTATTTTGAATGTCATTGTTTTTTGTGACGATAGTGCAATGCCATTAGTAAAATCTAGCTCTTCTAATATTTCCGGAAATGTCCATTCAATGACCTTCTCTTTTATTTTCAACAGATGTTTTCAAAATCCAGTCAATAGCATATGTAAAAACGGGAGAGAAGATAAATCCCTGTTTTACAACAGTGTTTAATCTGAATTCATTTGTAAATGTATTTCCACAAAATACTTTGCTTGGCTGTCCATGTACATTGCTTTAATCCATGTTTATTATTTTTGAGGCATTCCAAGTCGCATAATGTTACATAATTTTGGTATATGAACGCTGTTGAGATACCTATAAAGTGTGCATAGAGGTTTGAATTCCATTCCTGGTTATGTTAAAAATATGTCTCCTTGCATGAATATGGTCATTACTGGATTTTCCTTTCCTAAAGCATGCTTGTTGTTTCCGAAGATGTGGTTCGACAACATAATTCGTGATATTTACAATTATCCTGCTAAATACCTTACTTGTAATAGATAGTAACATTACTCCTCTCCAGCTTCCACTTTCTCTGCTTTTAACATTTCAACTGTTACTTGGTCTTCACCTACAGCTTAGATGATTTATTCTTGATCTTTTCTATTTACGGTGGCTCTGTATTAATTTCAAGATCATTCTCGACCGGATGAATTCTTGCACGCAGTCTAGGGGTCTGTCTGTTAAGAATAATTTCTCATCTTTTACAGGAACATCACTAGTTTTAAAAGCCATTTGTGATTGATCTTGATGTTCGGTGAAGTGTTCTCATGTTTCGTCTCTGTGCTGCATTATTACCTTTTCTGCTTATTTCTCATAACATCCATCTTCGTCATTTTAGTACACAATTTAACTCTTTTGTAAGATAATTTTTAATTCTTCCTTGAGCTTTTTTTTTCTTTTAGTCTTGGTCACTTCTTTTCAAGAGCCGTTTTTTCAATTTTCTTTTATCTTCAATTAATTTCCATGAGTATTTCAGAAATCCATTGTTCTTTCTTGCTTTTACATGGACCTAATATCATACGGCTTGCTGCAATAACTTCATTGAATCTAGATATGCTGATTTCTTGCTCATCTTGCAGTATCTGTAATTTATTTTATAGTTCTAGTTTAATATCATGAGCAATTTGTTGATCCTGTATATAGTACCTGCCTTTGTTTTTCTTAGTTTTAAGGTTACATTTTTAAAGAAAATCATAATTGATGCAGTAAAATTGTTATTGGAAGCATACAAAAGGCTGGCAATGAAGACAATAATATATAACAGGAGACATTGTAAGCAGGAATGCTAAACTATAACAGAATAAGCCAAAATACTAGACATTCGTTAATGAATGACCATACCAGTTGTTCAGTGAACCATCGAACTCTACCTGTACTCTATTTGTACTTTCCCATCATGTCCGCTTCCCAGCCGATTATTGTGCATTTGTTTAAGCTTATAGAGTAACTTGCTGAAGAGAAAATCCCACAAAACGGAAGTGTTAATTATTCAAAACCCTGAGGATTCTGGTGAAGGCCACACAACAACTTTTTAATCACAGCTCTTTCACTTTTTGTTCGCTGCAAGAGAGATTATATCGCGTGCCACTTCCCAATCACATATAAAAAGCCAAGACATTATAAGTATTAGTTTGACAAGACCTAGTCTAGGTAAAAGCAAGTATCAATGGATTCAGTCATTAAAAATCTTGTTTTCCAATTAACATTCTAGGGTTTTTGTTCATGCAAGCAAGAAAATTGGGTTACCGCAAAACAAAATTACGTTGGTGTCTTGTTCATTCAATAAGTTTAAGCTAATCTTGTGTTAAATGAAGAAACTTGGTCTATTTGTGATATCATTCACTCTAAAGATATTATTATAATTGAGAATTCCTGCAACATTTTATTCTCTAATAAGCGAGACTCTTTAAAATACTAATTAAAGACATTTCATTCAAGCGTGCATAATGCCTAAAAGAGGCCACACAGCTGCATGTCTACTTGAACGATCTACTTGATGCAAGCCGATCGCTCAAATCGACTTGTAGGTGTGTGGGTTTACTTGAAGCTTGCGCTTGCCAATTTGTTCAAATTCTCTAGTCTTGAGCAGCACCAAGTAAGATATGTTTGGTGCTTCCGGATTATAATAATTTGCAGTGATTATTGTGCAAGTAGGCCTAAACTTGATCAAATAAGCATGTTATCAACTCCATCAACATACAACTCTAAAAAGAACAATTCCAAAATAGGTGTGCTCTATTCCATCTTTTTTATAGTGAAGTTCATAACCTTAAAAACATTTTTTTTCTTTTTTTCTTCTTCTCAAGATTGGGACTTGTGGTCATAGAGCATTTGTATTCTGAAATGACGTCTTGTCCATACCAAGCAGTTACACACATACTATTTCACCTCCCCAATGCTTATAAATTTAAGAAATTATCTTCTTCCTTATTCGATATCACTCGGAAGCACAATCGCGCATATGAATAAGGCTCTAAGACTTGCTATACGATACAGGCTCCTGATGTTAAGCTAGTAGTCTTAATTTACCAGATTAATACGAACATCAATACATGATTCATATTGAATGGAATTAAGATATTTGATCAATTAAGATACCACTTTTACCTGTCATCAGTATGCAAACATAATGCATACGAACACTGGTCTTACTGCATTCACTTAACAAACCTAAAGTTAACGGCATTGATAAAATCACTAATATCAATATATAATCAATAAATAATGACGTGAGCATGGGTGCCGACAGTAATAATCAACTTGGTGAGTCAGTTGGCACTACTGAAAGAAGACAATAAAGTAAAGCGTACTCGTGAGGTAATGATTTACAACATTTATTTGTTTAGCTTGTTTTTGTTCTATCTTTTCCATTCATCATTATGCATTTAAAACAAACAATTCGAATTATATTCTAGAATCAGGCGTTGGCGACAAAACAAAAGTTGATCCAATGGTTCAGGAGTTCCCACAGAAGTTGCCGGCAACCCAGTCATCGAGTTCGTCATATCCAGACACATTCTCGCATCCATAAGCGCCTCCAATGTTGCTTTGGAAGGTAGCACAGTCTCCAGTACCGCAGAACACATCGACACAGCTGTTGAGATGGAAATAATGGTAGCGGTAAAATAAAATAAAAACAGAAAGAAAAAAAAGAATTATACAAAGATGAAAAAAAAATTATTTAACCAGCAGAAAAAAGAGAAGGAAAAAAAATCCCAACAAGAACAAAAACAAAGCAGAATAAATATAAAGAAAAAAAACCCACGCACACCCATTTCTTTCATCACCAAGGAGAAATGTGTCGTTTCATTGTCACTGTAAATTAAAAAAAAACTAGTGCTGCCAATGTAAGTAATAAATGTAAATAACCTTACCAAATGATTTACCTCATAGATTATAACGCGGATCGGACCATTGTCTTTTTGACCCTGTAGCCAATGTCCTATCAAGTCAACGATCGTGGCATCAGTTGCCATGACTCCATGGAGTACATTTCATTTCATGTGTAAATTATTCATGCAAAGTTTTCTTTGAAATCTACCTTCTGGGTCTCTGTCATTTGCTTTCATATCCATTTTATGGTACCCTTCCAACGATTAACTGGTCTTCATTCAATTGTGTGCATGTGTCTTTCAAAAGTAGATATTACATTGCTGCATGATTAAACAAATACTGACACTCTTTCAAAAAGCTCATTTACACAAAATAAACATCATCGACATACCATTGCAAAAATAGCAAAGAAGTGACACACACACAAATCTATCAAACCGAAATCATGAAATACATCTTCACTCATTCATTCTACCAACTGTACGCTTGTGGAACTTATTTGCTATATTAGTGAATTGTAAAGTTGTTATATAGTTTTCTAATATATTTATTTTATCAATTGCGTGTTCCCATTGTGTCTACAAAGTCTGTAAATACAGTCACACATAAGCTTTCTAGACGTACTAGGAAAAGTAAACTTAAAAGTAACAGTAAACCAAAATGACTTACTCGTTGAACATGCCCATAATTTCGTCACAGGTTGGTCCACGGTTGACACAGCGGATGTACCTTGGCGCCTCCAGCATCCAGGCGCATGCGGCGAAGGCCACGGGTCTGGTGGAGTTGTCGCAGGCGTTCAATGAATACATCGCTGCAGCACATTCAACTCCAGCGTTGTCTCTGTGGAATTAGATAAAGGAATGATGTTACATCCAAAATTTAATGCAGCATTTATATAGAGATTTTCTACTATCAACAAATGCTGAAAAAGCTTTACGAAAGGGTTATTTCATTCAATAACATCTCAACTCCTTATGAAGCATATATAAGAGTTCGCCAGAAAGATGGGCCATTCTTGCATACTGACAATATCCATCTTTGTCTACAGCCAAGTTCTCATTGCACCTGAGTTGAATAAGGAAATGTGGGTAGTAAACCTTTCCCAAGGATATAGCTGTAATCTATATAAAATATTTTTAGTATCTTCATATTTATATCTTCTTGATGTAGTTCCAGTGGCTCTTAGGTAGCTGTCCTTCGGCCCATTGTCATGAATATAAACTGGCAGATATTCTCGAGTTGGTCTGTTGTGCTGTAAATTGTGCTTTCAAGTGATGTGCAAGAAGCAAGAAGATGGTTTGTTACATTTGTCAACATTGGGGAGTTGAAATATTATGTAAAGTAAAGATAGTTCTTATATAGCGCACGTATCACCAAAGTCTCAAGGCGTTTTACATCTCGTTTACTTCCCCCAGCCAACAACAAACATTCAACACTGACGAAACATTCGCCTGTAAGGCGTGTTACAATTTATTTTTCAGACAAGACAGCTGTTTTAACGGCCAGGTACTCTATTTCACAAGAGTTCAGTGAGGCAATAGACGTAAATTTTCTTGCCTAAGGAAAAACCGCGGTAGCGATTGGGGATCGAACCCGGGCACATTGCCGTAGCAGCCTCAGCAGTTCAACGCCTCTACCAACTGAGCTTACCACGCTTCTTACGGGTAAGATGTCATTTCAGAAAACAAATGCTCTATGGCCACCAGTCCCAATCATGAGGAAGAAAACGTTTTTAAAGTTACGAATTTCACGATAAAAAGATGGAATAGAGCACACTTCTTTTGGAATTATTCTTTTTAGAGTGGTATGTTGATGGAGTTAATAGCAATCATTATTAAACTTCTAAGTTCTAAGTACACCCATGGTCCCACCTCATAATATGACGTAAGCGGACATAGAGCAGTTGTATTTTGATCATTGTTGGCAGTATTGGGGACGAATAATTATAGCTTAAAAACAACTAGCATTACGTATGGCTTACTGGATTTGGGCAATGTTAGTTGTGAGGGCTCTGTTGATGAAAGTCCACTTCCTGCTCATGCCTGGGGGTCTGATGCTGTCAATGTCGAAGCCATGGTGGGAATCCACTGGGGGAAGTGCCATGACTTGGTCGTTGGATTGGTATACAGGGTCTGAGGATGGTAACAAATGTTAGAGACAATTACTATGCATGTGAAATCATCAACGCAATCCAAACAAACAAGCCACCGTTGATACATATTATTCATGAGAAAATTAGCTGAAAAAGTTTAATGGACTTGTTATTCTTAGTGTTCTTTCAAAATGAAAACTGACTCATCTAGATAAGTATTACTGTTGGCGTGCATATTAATATTGCTATTCATCATAAACATATGTGATGTTGGGTTATATGCATAGTGTAGAAGTGCCTCCCATCCATTATGGCTATGATCAAAAAGATCAATTGAAAGAGTGCAGTGTATCAATAAATTAGACCCTGATCACAAGATCAGGTAAGAACATGCATTAGATATAAATATGTTGTATGCAAGACTTTCAGTAACTGGAAAGACTCGACGACAGGCCAACGGCCTAATCAAATGACGTCTACGTCATCTATTCTATTCTATTCTATATCTTTTGTGTGTGTTTTGATTGTGATGGTCTTCTCAATGAAGTTAGTTTTAATGCATCGTTGAATGAATCAGTAGTGCTTATCATTTTAGTTGCCGATGATAAGGCATTCCATAGTCGGATAGCACTAGCTGCTATGCATACAAAATGCTAGCCTAAAAACCTCCATGCCTAAAGCTTGAAGCCTGGTCTTTTAGTCACTTTCGTATCTAGTGTGTTAGTCTAACGACTTCAGTAAATGAATGAATGAAGAGGTAGAAATGATGGTAGGGAAATAGATAGACGAATATGTAAATTAAGATATAAGCTGACTGTGATTATGCATTTGAAATTTGACCTTAACACGCTCTCAAAGCTTGAAGCCTTTTTTAAAACCACGTTTGCAACTAGTGTGTCATTCTAGTGAATTCAGTAAATGAAGAGATGTGGGATAAATAGTGAGAAATGATGATATGCAAATAGATAGATAAATTCAGATACAAGAAACGTTCATCTGATCGTTGGATTATAATCTATGGTCTTCTACTTTAACAAACATAATAAAAAAAAAACTCACGGAAGGCGCAGTTGACACCTGTGGCGAATCCGGGGGTCAACTCTTGGTTACGTCTGAGGACTTTGTCGTAGCCGCGGAAATAACTTCTCCATCCGCACTTTTTGATCTGTAGAAATGATAGAAATATGGGAGCTAGTAATGATAACCACACACCATGGAGATATTAATAGTAGAAGAGAAAAATGATGTGGACTTTCAAATTATTCAAGACCGTCACTATGGCGAACAGTGTCAGCAGTAATAGTATAGTGTCGCTGATCTTAACCCTCAATTTGGTCTCTTGACCGAATAGTCGATCAACGATAGGAACATTGCATATTATGCTAGTTTTCTTTACATACATATTGCTCGTAAGCATTGGCTTGCAAAGGATGACCTGACTAACTCCTAAGTGGTTCTATGGTATAGATCGTAGTACGGCATTAAGCTCGTGATCCAATTAATCCTTGGGAACGTTTTTTATACCACATCTCACTCAGTTGCGATAAAATTCCCGGCCTTAGGCAGAGATGGGTTTTGGCAGAAAGCAAGAATGACGCGCCTTTCAGGCTGCTTCTCTGTATGTCCACAAGGAGGCGAAATGGTATTGAAATGAATGGACCCATCGGGGATCCCTTCATAAAGCCCTTTGAATATTTTTAAGATAGAAAAGAGCTATATAAATGCTATAGAATCCTTAAACCTTGGAGACGTCATTCTACACCTAATCTAGATAAATATTGCATTGTAGGAGTTTTAGGACTTCCATGCCTATAGATTTTTATAGCACATCATTCTCTTTTTTCAGTTACTCTCATCTTCATTTATTTAGATTATTATCAATATATCTATTTGCCTATCATTACTTCTCACTATTTATCACTCCAACTCTTCATTTGCATTAATTGCAAGAATAACACAGCAGATACGTATGTAGTTCACAGGCTAGTCTTTACTTTAAGCCTTAATCGTATGCACGTATGCGCAAATTCCACATTCAACAATACTCATAGACTATATAGAAGCGAAAGACGAGAAGGCATCATGGTTAGAACGGTACAAGAACCATGATGTTTGTTGAAAACAATGAATAGCATCATGGTTAGAACGGTACAAGAACCATGATGTTTGTTTTCCTTATCTTCTCCTCTTCTTTCGCTTCTATATTGTCTATTCTGGAGTTTCCTTAATAATTCTCTACCTCTTATTATGATATATCAATACCCTCTGCTTCATATGTGTCTTTATTCCTTTTTAGAACTAACTATCTATAATTATACAAAGTATCTATATGCATTTTATATGCATCAATATATCATTTTAGGCCTCTTCTTTATCCTAGACCTGTCCTCCTTTATTAATTTCATTATTATTATTTTTTACTGTTTCTGTCTGCTGACGAACGTGTTTACCGAAACGTCCAGTTTTTGTCTTTTGTCTTCCTTTAATTGAGCGCATCAAACTTTTCTGTTTTATTCTATCTAAAATTAATGAGTGAGAATTTGACCTACATCCATAACGTGGTAATCAAGGTTGGTGTCTTCTTCGAAGATGATGACGAGGCCACTGTTTGGTTTGTCGTTGAAGTTGATGTCATCAGTTCCCCAGGGACCGTTGGGCAGGTAGGCTCCGTTGGTGGCGGCCGTCGAGTACTGGTGGATGGAATAACAGAATCAATGTCAATGTTGATTAAATAATACAGCGTATTACCATTTAGTGTGATGCTCAAAAATTAGGAAACTCGGCAAATCGACAAAAAAAATATGTTTCAATACAATATAATTTACAACTGTAATCAGGAAACCCAGGCGACTGAGACGATTTTCAAGTTCTGGTAAGAGTGCCAATTAGAGAGCATGTACTATTATGTGATATATACCTAATCTTCATCGGTTACAACCTTGTCAAAAGAGAAGCGACCCTATTTTTCAAAGTCAACCTTTAAAAATAATATTGCTCTAAGATTTTGACATATTACGATGACTGTAATAGGTGATGGTATTCTGAGTTCTGGGGGAACAAATATGCTTAAAAATGACTCAATTTAAAAAAATTACGAATTTTTATATTTCAGGAAATTGCGACAACTCAAATTGAAGTAAATTGAGATTTAAACTATTTCTATTTAGGCTCAGAGTGTGACTGGAGTCGCTTAAACGACTGGCGTCCACCTTGCAATGTTTAAAAGAATATAATATAAATTTTAAGTAAATGAGATGTCATGATGCATGCATATCGTCAACTAGTGTGCTGAAGAGGAATATAATATAGGATCATCCACTCTTTAACATTCCAGCGTTTTTATTTTTCAATATTGTATCTTCTCTTTTCTTCATTCATTGTCATTCATTTATCTATATCTACATATTATACGTCTATCTATAATAAAAGTCTATGACATATATCTGCATATGTCTATGTCCTCTTCGTAATATGGTATTGCTGTCGCTAGAATGAGACACATTATATAGTATGATATATTGCACAAAAAATCGAGTGATGTGATAGACTAGATACTTTTGGGGTATTCAAGTTATCTATCGAAGGACATAAAAAGTATAACCCTAGCACTATATA
>JAUEKR010075261.1:0-10324 GCA_031762895.1 Corambe burchi
CCCCTCTTTCCCTCTCTTACTATTATAATCTTTGTATGTGTGTCTTTTTTATACATATAAGTTATATACCCCCCAATCATTGCCCGAGCGTACCCGGGAATACCCAGCTAGTATTTACGGTTTCGCATAATAGCTTATTATAATATGAACTATATTTTCACGCTGTTTACTGATATGTACTCTAAGCACATAACCTACCTAACAAATCCAAACTGAACAAAAAACAAAAAAAACAACAAAACAAACAAACAACGATGACACAAGAAAACAAGGCAAAACTAAAGCAACAACACAATATTATGTTTTATAACATTTTTTAAAACCATTACACATCATAGTTCAAATATCAGAAGTAATTTCATGATTGTCTTTTTTTTTCAACCTTCCCTTCTCCAATTCTCTCCCTTTCACTATCTTTCTCCCTATTTCTTTTTTTTTTAAATCCTTGCTTAAAAATAGATGCATACCTATTAATCACTTGGTGTACTACAAGCCGAATGCTATATAACAATAATAATAAATCGTTGTTATACCACGGCAAAACTAATAAGGCTAATACTATCTATCACAATAAGGTAACTGATAAAACAAAAGCGTTTACTAATGGTAAGCTGCTGTTTTCTCATGTTATCTTTCACCGCTATTCTTTTATCACTTTATTATAATTAGGCATTATCTGTTTCCCAATTATAGAAGTCTGATATATTATATTTAACTTCATATTATGTTCTCTTCACATGATACTATATTATTATATAACTAATAATAGCTGTTTTCATTTTACTTGTCTGGGTGATATTTCATTACGGCTACCCTTTTTTTCGTTGTCACTCCTTCTCATGCTTTATAAACCGTCTCTCACTCTCGTTTTCACTCTTTCTGTCTCTCTCTCTCTCTCTTATTCTATCTCTGTCGATGTCTCTTTTTTTCTCTATCTCCCGCTATATACTGATAGATATCTACCTATCTCTCCTTGTCTTCTCTCTCTCTCCCTCCCTCTATCACTCTTCCTTTCTTTCTCTTCCTCTCTTGTTCTCTCTATTTATACGTATATGTATTTATCTTTTATGCTATATGCCGCTGTCTTTTTATAACTCATTCTGTCATTTTGACTCTTTCCTTCTTTCATTTTTCATTCCTGGTTTATTATCACCTAGACAGAGATAGAGCTGACTGCAGTCTTGCTACAATATGAAGCACAAGCATTATTTAAGATATTATCTTAAACCCATGAACAAATATAAACAATCTAATTACGATAATATGTATGTTTAGAGGTAAACCGAATGTTAAAAAAATTATACATGTAACATATTATATACTAATTTAATGCATGCATCTATGTATATAAGTATGTATGTATGTATGTAAATGTAAGTATGTATGTATGTATGTATGTATGTATGTATGTATGTATGCAATGTATGTACATATGTAGTATGAATGCATGTATGAATGTATGTATGTATGTATGTATGTATGTATGGATGTATGTATGAATGTATGGATGGATGGATGTATGTATTTATGTATGTATGTAATTATATATGTATGTATGTATGGATGGATGGATGTATGTATTTATGTATGTATGGTATGTATGTATATATGTATGTATGTATGTATGTTTTAAAATTGAATCCTTTCTTTAATAATATATAACGAATTAAATATATTTGATCTATCATTATCAAAATTGGTTCAACAGAGTAAATACTAAATATATCGATCATAGTATTTTCTATCCTGTGTCTAATGTTCAGATATTCAAACAAAAATAACGTAATATTACTATTTAAATTAATGTATGCAAGTTATTTTGTAAATGTATATATTAGAGAGATATAGAAAGAGATAGATAGATTGACAGTGAGTAAGAGACACGATGAGAGAATATAGATAGATAGATAGATAGAGAGACAGACTGAGAGATAGAGGGAAAGAGAGTAAGAGGGAGAGTGTGTGAGAATGAAATAAAGTGCAACATTCAGTTAAGAATGGTACATTCAAATACCAAGAAATGACTGCATTCTTTTTAATTATCTTTTTGCTTTAAAATATTATATGATATAGTCTCTCCATGCCTCTTTGTATAAACATAATATTATTATCTACCTAATCTGTTTTTTTCTCCCCATCTCTCTCTCTCTTGTTGGTATATGAATGCGTGAGGGTTTGTTTCTCTCTCACAATGTTTCTTTTCTTTTACCATTTCTTATAGATCCACAATCATTATCTTTATCCTCTCTTCAATAAATGTAATGGTATTATAATTTTTAAAATTAAATATATGCCTTTTGTCGCATTCCCCAATCACAAAAACAAAACTATAAATGAATAAATATAACAATAACTAAACAAGAAAACAGCATCACCAACACCCTGTAATGATAGGGCATGAATTGACCAATGACCAGCTCAGTTTAATGTTACTTCATTTCACTGGAGTTGGGATCAAATCCCCACCATTAGTCTTGTATCTGTCATTGCCTAAATGCTTCCACGTTTGTATCGTCTTACGTTGTTCACTCATATCATCATATCTGCTAATTTTGAAGTTTTCCTTGTTCTATGTTTTAATGATGAAATGTGTGCCTGATGATTCATAGTTTTTACTTTTATTTGACATTGACTACTGAAAAAGAACGTTAGTCCAGCAGTCGGGATCAGCTAAGTAATTAACTAAGTTACTTTTATTTGATACTGTGAAGGAAAGAGTTCGTGAGATTAGATTTTATCTCTGATTTTGGTTCCTTTTTTTTGGTGACTTAATCGAGAAAATACTACAAACGGCACAATTAATGTTCAAAATTATATTAAATTTCCTATTCAACATTAATTTTGTTGTTAGTGAGTAAATATTGCATACGAGTATCGAGTATCATGCTTTTTTTTTGTTTGTTTATTTGCTTGATAACAAGCTGTACTTGAAGCTTTTAAAAATCCCTCTATGTTAACATACTTAACATGTGTCTTTTGAAATAAATATTTAACATGTTTTTACCCGTTGAGTTACAAAACTAATAAGAGCATATTATATATCGATGAAATACTTAACTAAATGTATTATCAGAATGCTATACACCTGGGTGTACAATTGTCAGTAAATCAATATATTACTGTATATATACGCTCTATGTTTTTTACTCATCAGATTACGCTTTGGTACAAAACGTTTCGAACTTGCAGATGAAACCTTGTTATCGCTAGAGCTAGAACTAAGACATTCTTATTGTCACCTTTCTTAACCTTCACTAGTGCTGAGACAAACGCAATATCCTAGGAATGAAGCCAATGGCCATGTCCTTTGATTTAGACTATTGTAGCACTTGTCAAAGTCTCTATAGATGACAGGATGTGGAAAAAGAAAACTATGACACATTCACCAAGGTATGCACACTGCACCCAGTTGGTTTGTCATGTGGTCAAAAGGCATCTTAAGGTATCCACACGCGTTCAATAAAGCCGTCAATATAGTGACTACATATTATTGACGTCAATATATTAATGGAAATATTGACCGTGTGTAGGCAATTTTATTGTCAATAAAAGCATTGAGTCAATAATATTATTGAACGATCAATTCCAGTTGATATTTATTGAGGAGCTGTCAAAATTTGATTCGTTTTTGGGATGGTGTAAATATCATGATCGCATTATAATTTCGAATGTGATTTCCTTTGATCAACTCAAAGCAAAAAAAAAAATATATATATATATAAATAAAAAAACTGTACTATTAACCGATCTATATTAATTTCTAATTCAACCTAAAATTATGTTATATTCTTTTGTTAATTTATGTGCTTGATTGTTTTGATATTTTTGCTGTGGTTCATTCGCGATTATGTTAGTCTATACTTTGTTGGTTGTGCATGTTTTTATTTGTGTGGTGTGTTTGCTTTTGATATTATCTTTTTTCTCTCGTTTGCTTGTATGTTTTAATTTTAAAAATTGTTTGTGTGTGTGTGTGGGTGTGTTTTCCATTCAATTATCTATTTAAATGCATATTTATTTTTGTCGTTTAAACGAATTGAGTGAGTTCTATAATATTCATTAGTCACAGTAATATAATTAAAGTAAGTTTTCATCCTTTTTTCCTGACACGTTATTATCTGTGTGTATCCCATGTCGAGTATGTATATAGATATACATTTATAATTTATATCATATGATTTGCTTACAAAATCTCAAATCAATTAAATTCAATCCAAAGGAGGCAGAAAACGAATGTATTAGAGGTACTTGGTATTTTGCCTTTGTAGCAGGTTAAGTCTGAGGAGCAACACCATTGGTGGGGGCATAAATCCGTCCATGTCGAAAATATTGACGAGACTGATTTATTGGCAAAGATGCATTGACGCGTGCGTGGGCAATTTCCCGTCAAAATATTGGTTCAATATATTGACAGCAATATATTGAGTCAATACATCGATGGTTTTATTGAACGTGTGTGGGTGTCTTTAGACTTAGTGGTGAGGCTGGTGAAACAAGGGACACAGTCATGTATAATATATAGCATGTAATGGAGCGGAGTTATCACTTAACACTTCCCCATTTCAGCCTATGATGACCATGTGTAGTATACATACCGGAACTCGAGATGACATACTGTAGGATAAGCCTTGAAGGACAAGTCGTAGTAACAGCAAAAAGGAATATCAAACTTAGTAGGATGCCGTAGTATAAAATGTTAAACACCAAAATACGCTATTCTTAGACCATAATAAACTCCATGAGACCTGTGGATATACCGGGTTTCTATGATGGAGACAAGGGAAGATCTATGAACTCACCTGGGTATTACGCCAGGCCATCGCAGTTTTATTCACCTGTTTCATGAACTGATACTCGTTTTAACTCCTGAGTGTGGTGAGAAATATGTGGAGAGTGTATTTCCCAAGGACACAACACTGTAACGCCGTGACTGGGGATCAAACCCTCGAATACATGATCATAAACCCAAGTCCTTAGGTACTGATTCCACATAATGGAATATATCGTAATGTACTGAATTATTTCAACACGGGTTCGAGGTCGATGCTACAACGTAGAAAATTAAATCATTATAACGATTTTTTTAAAACCTAAAGATACTTCTTAACCTTGGTCATATAATACGTACTATTCATTACCAAATTTCAAACTGAAGCGTCTCTCTATCCTCTCATCTTTAATAGACTTAGACCACGGTTTGATAGCGTATCGCGTCCCAATTTTCCAATTGCGTCGTTTCAGCTGCTTTATCCTTCTAACGTTCCTCGATAAATCAAGGATATCGAGAAAAAAAACCCGACTGGAATTTTGGCTGAGTTAGTCCCAACAGTTCTTAACCAAGTTATTCTCAATTAAAAATGATGTATTATCTTTTATCTCTTCTTTTTCTTATAATCTACTATATTAAAAATAGTATAATGGATCTTATACAATCACATACTTTTTCTATCAAAAAATTTATATCAATCCACAGCATACGCGTTCTGTATAAGGTTTAAGTGTGATTACTAAGATGATATAAGTGCGCTTAACCTAGAAATAAAATGCCTGCTCTAAGGGCTTTATTACTCACCATTTCACCGGACATTTTGTATTAGAAAATACTTGATGCTTTTGTGTTGTTACTTCTTACCCAACTTCTCATCGATCATACTACGATGTTTTGGTTGCATCAAAACATGCACACAGCTACTTGAAACTGTCTGGTGAATTATGTTCAATGATCGCTAATCCATTTAATCCAGTGCAAAGTCAGTCACTGGTAGCGAACTTATTATTTGGCGCCATAATGATGTGGCGTCCATTAGACTTATCGGTGAGTCGTGATGATCGATTGGTTGAAAAGGTCGAGATGATGTACATCGTCTGTAGATGGTCCACTTGTGTCCACTTGCGTCCATAATGGACGAG
This sequence comes from Corambe burchi, assembly GCA_031762895.1. Classification (NCBI taxonomy): domain Eukaryota; kingdom Metazoa; phylum Mollusca; class Gastropoda; order Nudibranchia; family Onchidorididae; genus Corambe; species Corambe burchi. Next base: position 5,908 of record JAUEKR010075261.1, read on the forward strand.
CCGTATTATGTGCGCGTGTGTGCACATGACATGATACTATCATTTTTATTGATATGTTGTGTATAAGTGTAAGCGTGAATGCTTTATGCAGAATATTATATTACCTGTATTGTCAGTGAATACGCATGTACTTAAATGTTGACAAGAGCTGTTTTCATATGTCTATCATAGAAACGTTTTAAAAACTTGTTGCTGCATAGTGAAACAGATAACTCCAATTCGTTATACCATAATAAATGCATATATGAGAATTCATCCGATACCTCTTGATAAAACAAAATTGCATTCAAGATTCTTGTTTTATGCTCCAAAACAAGGCTCTTTACTTGCAGTATCTATCCGTTGTGATAATGAAAGTACTTTGGTCATAATGACACCAAATACGTTTGTGTTTCTGTTCCATTGATTCTAATTTAAATGGCGCACACACTCTCATAATGAGATAAAATATGGCATACATTCTCACGAACCGTAGGAATTACAGCATGCCAAATTTTCACCAATAGTCCGTTCATAACACATTAAATACACAAAAAGTCGGATACATGTTATATCCGAACATAACATGAATCAAATAGTATCGATGAATCAATATTTACGTTTTGCACGTAAGAATATTCTCATAAATTGCTATACATCTTTATATCATAATAATATACCAAATTGTAAACAGAATGTGTACTTTTATGACCGGCGAATCAAGCTTCAACGCTGACTCATAATTAGGTAGTATAATGTTAAAAGGAGAAACAAAATGAAAATGGGGGACAGCTAAAGTTTATGCTCTAAACGATTAAACTCTTACAGCCATAGGAAGAGAGAAGACGACATTAGTGTTTTAATGCGATTATTGTGATACAATGGAGATATCATTTTCGGGATTTTTATTTGTCTGAAGTTTCTCTCTCTCCTCCTCTATCTATCTATCAATCTATCTATATATCTCTCATACTCTCTCTCTCACTCTATATATCACTCTGTACATCTCTGTCCATGCTCCTGTCTCTCTTTCTCTTTGTCAATGCTGTTGTTATTTTTGTTTTGCTTTAATGTTGTCTAAATTCTTATAGTCATTAATTGGAAACTGGAAGTATTATAATAATATATCAATCTTAAAATAGCGCCTTCTTTAAACTTAATCGCTAATGACCTCCTGACCATCAGACACGCCAATATCGGCAATCCAGTGTGCAGTATATTATGTAGATTTGCTGACGAGCTTGTTAAGAAACATGTTGTCCTTAATGAGTTACCACCAAGTATCCACTGATCATCGTAATTAAGTCTGTTTCTGGCTTAGTCAAGCATCATTCAGGCTAGATTTGATTCCTTATACTCTACATATTTATTTTCTTTTACATTAGATCCATAATATCTCTTCGTCTTCTGGTTTCCACTAGTGTCCACGTATAAGATAAGATAAGATAAGATAAGATAAATCTTTATTCATCTTGAAAAAATATACAAGAAATTTTGTTTTGGACGTGTTTGCAGGAACAAACACATCCAATGTCGCCGGAAGTTCAGAACTCTTTTTCCCTCTCATCTCTCACCCTTCACTCTCTCTATAAGCTCGTGACAATTACAGGGGTAAATCAGATTGGAAATAATCTGTTCTCTGGAATTTCGTGCCAAGTCACCGGGTTTTAATAATTTCAGGTCACAAATACAGCGGTAGCACAGTAATAGCATAATATTGGAATATGAATTAACCAGCTTCACAACCTTCCTAGAACGCCTCAAATCCATTCCAACAAAACCGAGTAGTTCGGTCCCTTTTAAGTAATCGGAAATCCCGGCAGATAAGCGCGCAAAGAAATTACTAACAACAGTAGTTTCAAATACATTAACTAAATGCTATCTCTTTAACCATACTAGGCGTTTTAATTAGCGAGGTTTCACTTTATTGTAATGAGTTTACTCAGATGGTAATACGGATTTCAATAATATGGCTCCTTTAAGACGGTTGCATACAGCCAAAGTAATTAACGATTCATTATTAATTAAGAAATAATTCACGTTAACTCAAAATGATGTTTCACAGAATTTATTATTTACCAAACCAAAATTATTGGGACATTTTACTAATGCATTTATGCCAAATATTTATTTCAGATAGTCTCTGTTTTTCTCGACATCCGAGGATATAAAATGGTGGTCTTCATTGGATAATAACTTCACCCGTACAATTCAGTGACTGAGATTAATCGGATACTAATGCTACACATTTCTTGGTAAGTTATGTATTGTAATTTATGAGAATATTATTATTTGACTTTGTAGGTGTAGATGTGCTTGATGATAGATCACATCCAACGATATCAACCAATGCTTACATCTCGACAATGAAATAAATAATACAAAGAGCAGAGAGTCAGATAGATATAGCGAGGGAGAACCAATAGTAGAAACTGTGGGAGAGAGAACGAAATCGAGAGAGGGAGAGAGATAGATAGATATATGGAGAGATAGAGAAAGAGAGAGAGGGGATAAAAAAAACTAATTTGGAGGTATCCATCAATAGATTAATAGAGTAACGAAATGAAAAGCAATATAGATAGAGATATGTGTCGGAAGAAAGATAGATTGATAGACTGACAGATAAGTAGATAGATATAGCACAAAAGATAGTTATTTAATGATTTAAAGAATAATAATCTAGTTAAATCTAGGTCAACATGGTGGGGTATATCCTCATTTCACAGTATCCATGGTAACGTTTACATCCAAGTTCGATCATTCATAAAAGCAAAGGTAACAAACGTAACTTGAGACATGTCAAGCAATACTGTTTCCTTAGATATGCTTATCTGTTTGTCTGAGAAACCTTTAACATTTAAAGTTTATACTACTTTTACCTACTCCATCACGCCAATCATCCTTTGTTAGCCCACAAGTAATGTATCCCACTTTCACATCTTAAGGAGGTACTTTGTTATCTCTGTTGCCTTCTGTAGGACTAGACTCTATAAGTGAATTATTATCATTCTTATGTCAAAGTCGTGATAGTAAAGCCTAAGAAAACATAACATCAATATAATGCGCTGTTGATTTGTAAAAGTAAGAAGACTTTTTGGTTTAGTTAAGACTACGAAAGCTAGACATAAAATGCTACCACAACATGTTGCAACTTTGACTTATTGCAACTGTGATATATTTAATTTGTCCCCGTAAGACACAGGTTTTCAGATAAACTATGATAATTAAGGAACTACTTCAACGCTGAAATTATCTGAGGTTATCTAAATGACAGTATCAGCACATTTGTGCATATAGTGAGGTTATGATGAATACGTGGTTAAAGTCCCATAGTACGCTGGCAATACCCAATAAAATTTATGGATATATGTGTATAACATTATTATGCCTTATTATGACCACGAACTCAAGAACACAATATGTTGGTCTAGGAAACATTGAGCTGAAAAATACTTAAAAAGGCATTTTGCTATAATATTACTCTGCGTATCTTAAACCTGGACTTAATTCATCTATTATTTTCTTTACTGGTATATTATTGTATTATATTCTGTAATATAATTGTTTAATTGTATTTAATTATTTCATCAAATACTTGCCAAATTAATAACAATCGACGAAAGTGTTTATCCAGGTAAAGAGCTTGCTTATTCGCTACATCCTTTCCATTAGGTAACCTTTCAGGTTTGAAAAAAAAAATAGTTCTACAAACCCTATGCTTTATCTCTAGTCCATAAGCCTACTCCTCTTCTGTCACCTGTCTATGTTACACTTAATTTCTTCAACGACCTACTTATCGTAAACAATCGTATTATGCTGCTCCTCATTCTTAATCTTTTTCATATTATAGTGGGGATTCTTTAATTGACACCCACAGTAATCGAAAAACCCGGCAAATCGGGACGATTATCAAGTCCCCCCTCACGGTGGTTCAATTAGCGAGGGTCTACTGTAATCTATGTCATTACTTTCTTTTTCCATTCTTCATCATTACCTTCCTTCATCGTTGTCTAAATTGATTATGTGATGTAGCTGTAGCGATGCCTGACTATGAAGCCAACGACCCCGGGCTCCAATCCACGGTGGAAGCAATTTTGTTTGGCATAATCATCGATATCCCTGCTAGTTAGGGGTGAAAGAATATCAAAACTGTCGATTCTGATCGGGTATAAATTTATGTTTATGCTCGTTAAAGTATATTGTTTGAATATTGACGTCTAGATGCATACACATTATGTCATAAATTGTGCAAATACATTTGATATCAGTGTTTTTCTTGTAAATTGTATGCCTATATCTGCTGAGTTCTCCTTATTCTGGCATTCACTCTCCTGCTATCCTATTTAACCCAACGATTTCTATCACCTTCACCTTCACCTGTCCCTTGACCTCAAAGATCGTTGGGGCGCAGACTTGATGGACAGCTCAGTGGTTCTTC